>JAMQGT020008463.1:0-25831 GCA_024447675.2 Pterophyllum scalare
TAACGTCTGCACTCACTCTGTGTACATGTACACGTGCACTCAGACCCCACGGGGTGGGAAAATTGCACTTCATCGTCTTACTGTCACTCTTTCACACACATGTATTTCCCAGAGAGAGCTTGTGTCATTGTTCCCAAACAGTCATTAGCCGGGTTCGGTAATCCGCAGACCTGTTTGGGCTTTCTCCCCTGCACTCTTCTCTCTGAGATTTTCCTGGTGGGAGGCCGGATACTGGCGCTGCTGTGGACCCCACATGTAGAATAAGTTGGTGGCATTTACTGTAAGCACACAGCAGTTAAAATTCATGCTGATTGATGCTGCAGCCAAAGGGCTTTATAGTGCTACCCCTGCTGCAGCCTCTTCTTATGTGTGCGAATATTTGAGGTGGCTCATTCACGGCTCAGGCGGAGACAAAAAACTATCACAAATTTGGGAGTATTGATTTTGAAAGAGCCGAACATCCACACTGAAACCTGGGCACGTGCTGGGCTGAGAACAAGCAGAAGGCAGTTATTAAACATAACGTAACATGAATGTAAGAATTAATCAGAGGCTGCTCTTTGTGGCTCCAGTTTTATGTTTTCATTTCCCAAGTTAAACATGTGACATTTTGCACATACTTGCTGTTCATTGGGGGGGTCAGAGGTCAGATTATCTGGCCTGTAAGCTGCCCCAGCTTGAGGTTTCATTAGGCAATACAAACTATATACACAGTATATAGTAGGGGGACATGGGGGGGTCACCCACTGGTTTGTGAAGTCCTGTTTCGAAGTGGGGAGCCTGGATTTTATCTGAAATCAGATGTGGTGAGGAAGAAGGTGATGGTACTGAGGACCCTGCAGCTTCTCTGTGGGGCTCAGAGTGGCAGACTCAGCTTTGCTTTTATATTAACTTGTAACAATAAGCTCATCGTGAATGTGTTTTACTGTGAGAAGCAGGGTCATTTTCTCACAGATTAATTTTTTTATAAGTCTGAATTTTTTGTAAATGTAAATCATTCCCTTGTGGTCTGTATAAAGCAGAGCTGCAGCGCTTCGGTCTGAACTCCTTGTTACTGCAGCTCCACAGACCCCTCGTTTTCTCCTGTTCTGAGGTGTCTCAGAGCAGCTGGTTTTGGTGCGGTCTCTTTAAAGGTGAATGAGACATTTCACGCCCCGCCCCCCTCCAGGTCTCAGAGCGTTCCACTCCACCCTGTTCGGCCATTTTTGTAGTTTGTTAGCAGCGATACGATTATCTACCAGCAGAGAAACAGGAACTTCAAAGAGGCTCTGATGCCGGGGGCGATGTCAGGAATCGTGTGGGTTAATACAACATCCGAACATTTGGACTCGTCTACTTGTAACTTCGGCATAACTGAACTGGGACTACAAAATCACTGCGAGAAACAAAATGGCAGATTCACAAAATCAGTAAGCTGGAAGTCCATGACCTTGTTTATCAGTTCAAATACTGTGACGTAAGAGGAAAGAAAAGGTAACAGGGAACAGAGAAAAGTGAACATTACTGAAAATTATGACCCAAAAAGAATATAAAGATATCTACGCAGCACCGGGACAGAATGCATTTAAATTTGCTGCACTGCTACACACTCAGAGTACACAACAACATGTGTTTAAGGGCTAAAAAAGTGGATTTTACATGATATGTCCCCTTTAAGAATCATTTGGGTTTTTTTTTTTAGACCCCTGAACAACACATATATTTGTATTATTTTAATAACACAGCTGTTAGAATACTGAATTCATTAAGTTTGTTTTTGTGTGAAGTTATTTTATTACTTCGTTACGTAGCGCTCGTGTCACTCGCCATAGCTGATAACCATCCCACCATCTAAATACGGTCACCTCGGGCTTCAGCGTGCCGAGTCCAGAGACAGTGGGTTCCCAGCTCGCTGTCATAGATCATTGCAGGAGGTACTTTGGACTGCACGTGTGCACGTTTACGTCTGTGTTTCTTCCCCTTACGTTTGCATCAGCAGCCGATGTGCGGTGGTCAGGTTGACTCGTGAGAGCAAAAAAAAAATGTCAGATATGATAATTCACTGTACTTGTTCCACTCCTTTTATAGCGTCCGCATGACTGCTTTGCATATGTGTGTGTTTTCCTGTAGCGATCATCGCTGTCAGCAGGCAGCCTGTTTGTTTATGACCACAGTGATTCATGCATCTATAAAGCAGAGCCAGATTTCTATTGTGCTCACAGGGTTCACTCAGCTTTAGGAGACGTTTGAACATTTTTAGATGATCGTTTATTATAAACAGGAAGAGCATGGGCGTGCAGACTGTAGTATTTAACTGCAGACACTTTGGAAGTTATTCTAAGATTTCTGTTTAACAGACACACTGTGTCACTGAGGATCTGTATTAATACAACACGCACACACTGTTTCCCTGCTTCAGGTAGGAGTCGGGTCCATTTCACTGTTGCTGTTTAACGAGGTTGTTTTGGAGTCGGATCATTTTGAGATGGGTTACATGTTTGTTTCACAGACTGGCCAGCCAGAGTCTGAAGTGGACAGAACGAAGGCGAAATATAAGATAAAACCAATGTTTCTGACCATATGAAATATTGGAAATAGGAGACCAGCCAATCAGTAAGTCATATAAACACAGTGGCTGTAGAACATTCCACGGTAATTACGTCAGATCATCATTAGAGAGACGCTCCTTCCTGTTGTGAACAAGAGATGGAAAAACAGAGTCCCGAGAGAATAAGAAATATTCCTGCACTTACAAGGAGGCAGCACCAGTCTTTGTGTGTGTCTGTGTGTGTGTGTGTGAGTGTCTGTGTGTGTGTGTGAGAGAGAGAGAGAGAGAGAGAGACCTTAGACCATTGACGCTTTAGAAACAGACTTATTAGTTGACACTGACTCACACTGTTACATCCCACTGAGGAAGTGTGCGTGCATGCATGTGTGTGCGTGGTGTGCGTGTGTCTGTGTGTGTGTCACAGTGTAAGTGGGTCGATGAGTTTGCACAAACTGTTGGAGGAAACTGTTCGATTTGACATCAGCAGTTCATTTTATGACAAACACATGCTCACGAACCACTAAACACTAGAAGCTGGTAGGACACACTAAGCCACGCGTGTGAGCGCTCACAACCACAGTCTCCCTCCTACACACACACACACACACACACACACACACGCGCGCCATGTCAGGAGGTATGTGTGTGGTTTCAGGCAGAGCCCACGCAGGCTCTGTTATAAGTTATTAACAAACCTGTGACGGTGAGTCCTCAGGCCTCTGCAGGGGCCCAGCTGAGCTTCACACAGCAGGAAGGATCCTCACACCGCGGGGCTTCTTACTGCCTCGCTGTGCCACCGTCACAACACTCACACGGGACGGCCTTTACCTCGCTTTGTGTCTCTAATTCCTGCCCTCTTCTGAGTGATGCTTCCTGATCTGTGACTATGTGTTCTTGTGGGCAGCGCTGTGTCCAACATATAATAAGGACAAATTTCAAAGCTAACAAGTTATCCCAGAAAGCAGGAGCAGGAGTGAGGGTGGTGGTGGCAACACAGGGTTTTCCTGACTGGAAGAAATAAAGGCAGGAAATACAAAAATAAGAGATAATTATTAATAAACTATTGATATTATATTAGGGCTTAATAAGGTGTCTCTCCTGTGGAATCGGCTCCATGTTTGGTTCAGGAGGTCCCTCTGCTTTTACGATTAGGCTTAAAACTTTAATTTTTCATAATGCTTATAGTTGGAGCTGGTCAGGTGACACACCCACCTCCACTGGCTTGCGTTTATGTGGAGCTGCTGCAAATCAGGAACGTTTGCCTGCTTTTTCCAGCAGTTTGTCCTGTTTGCTTCTTTCCCCTCAAACTGCAGCCTGTCACTGCAGGCGGAGCTCCTTGGAGGTGTCCTTATGTTAAACTGAAATGGAATATTTTGGGACTTCATTCCTCGGTCCTCGAAATCACCAGGCCCTGTGCCAGGATATCGTCTCTCACCTTGCTCTCTGAAGTCTCTGTAGGCTCTGCCATGATGCTCTCACCGACTTCTCTATGATTTTAGTTCTGCTTTCACTGCTTCGTCACTAAAGTAGAAAATTCCTCAAAATCATTTTTGTTCTCTTTACCAGCCACAGCATGGTATAAATGATCACCTGAGGTCACAAAGAGGACTTTGATTGACACCCATCGTTACCCTGTATCGTTTTCATGGAAGTGTCGGATGGACAGGGTGGCAAATGCACGCCAAGATACCAGTAAATTATCTGATTATTATTCCTAACTTCACGGATATGGATTAAGCCATTTTAAAAGTTGTCATGGTGTGCTGTGTGGCACACAGAACTGAACTTAAAGGGTGGTTTATTGAGAGGAATGAGAAGGTGTACATATAACAGGGCTGGTCGGGCGCCAGAACTAAACACAACTAAGGGCAGGGTGACACTGTCAGGTTTGGGGCTGTGGCAAGCAAGGCAGAGGACCCCAGTGCAGGAGTCATAAAGCAAGGAGCTTAATTTAACTCTTTAGCTTTAGCAACTTATATTGAGCATGACATAACATAAACTTGGTAACACAGACTTGGAGCGTAGACATAAACTTGAACCATAAACACGAAGCATCGACGTAAAGGCACACAGCAGGAAAAACCGACGACGACGCGACAAGGACCACGGAGAGCTGCAGACAGTAGATACACAAAGGGATACTGAGGGAAGTGGAAACGTGGGGAGCACAGCTAAACACAATACACTGTGGAGACAAGGGGAGGCAAAACTAAATACAAAGCACAAGGAACACAAGACCATCAAAATAAAACAGGAAGTGACTAATCATGACACATGAAAACTTAACAGAGAGAATCTAAACCAGACCAAAACAGAAAACTAGATACAACACACAGGGAACAGTGGGACGTCAAACTAAACACAAGACATGAGAACAAAACTTACATTGGAACCATGACGGAACAGGAGGACATGGGAGGTGAACCAGACTGGACACCGGAGGGATAACACAAACACCTGAACACAGATCATGGGAAGACAACATGAGGGAAACAGGAACTAACCACACGACACCTAAAATCCTAATACAAAACTAACACCACAACTCAAAAATCACAAGGCGCACTGGGCCACAGGCCCAGGATCGTGACAGACACACAGCGATCATCGACAACAACACAACAAGGAGCAGACACAAGGTAATCAGGGAACAGGCAACAGGTGAGGGCCACAGCTAAGTGTAATTAACCAGATGAGACGGGGGAAGCAAAACTAAACCCAAAGCACCAGGAACACAGGACTATCAAAGTAAAACAGGAAACAGAGGCGCAGGGGAGACGGAACAAAAGGACCTAAACTATAACTAACAAGACAGGAAACTAAGATGCTAATAATCAAGACCAAAACAAAGGAGGATATAACAAAACTCAGTGAGAACAGAGCTAAACACGATGCTGGGCCCACGGCCCAGGACCGCGACACCTACCCCTTTCCTCCTTCAGCCTTCACGGGCCTACGCTCGCTCCTGTCCAGGCTGTGGACGTCAAACAGACCAGTTCCCCTGCGTCAGACTTTCATTTACGGGCGTCCAATGAGGAGCAAGAAAACGAGATGATGGCCCGTAGAGAAAAAGAGTTCCTTGTTTGTGAATTTATTTGTTTTACTTGAGTCATGATTTCTGGAGCAAAGATGCTGCTGCTGAGTTCGTTAAATGCGTTTTCAGTGGTTTGATTGGTCAGAGCCATTTAGATCCATTATATCCAAGAGAGCAGAGACTGCTTCTGTCTGCACAAACCTGCCCCTTTATCTCACAGAGTCTTTAATTTAAGGTTTGCAGCAGGTTTTATTGCAGGCTGAGACTGAGGAGGCTTTGAGGTCTAAAATGACTTGGATAGTTAATAAAATGGTCCTGTGCTGCCTGATGTTGTTCTGTCATTACTTTGTTTAATGCTGTCACTGCAGATCCTGCAGTTACAGGTCAGACCAGAGCAGCGGCACACTTTACACCTCTCTCTCTCGTCCTCTGCCTCCCTCTGTTTCTATTCTCTCTCCTCCCTCCCCCGTACCGCTGTTTAAATTAAACACCAAGCAGCAGCAGCAGCGTGCGTGGCTTACATCACCCGGAGTCCGGCTTCAGCGTGCTTCTGTGGACATCTGTGTTTTGTTTATGTGCGTATGTTTCAGGCTGTTTGACCTTTGCCCGTGCTTACATACACACAAATGATTAGCATCTCTCAGGGCACTGATATACTCCCAAGAGGCTGCTGACAGCAGGGTCAACAATGGCATTAACGGTCAAAGAAGGAAGTCGGTGGGCTGTAAAGCTTGCACGCTCGTGGGGCAATGGCAGAGTACTTGTTCGAGGCGCGTCGGATGCTCCTGTGTTGTTTCGTTTTGCCTGCCTCGCCTGCCTTTGTCTGCAGTGACTGTCTCCTCCTGTTTCAGCAGCAGCTTGTCCTTGATCACGGCATTTGACCTCCGATTGCTCAGTAGGAGCCTGTGGCTGCAGCGGGCAGCTGTGAATGAGTATCTGGACACATTTGAAGCCGAGCGTTTGGCCAAAGGGAGTCGTGCCAAGTCAACTTAGTCTTTAAAATAAAGGTGAAATGAATTTCTCCTCCCACTGAGCAGGTGGAAGGATTGTCCTCATTTGGGAAATGTAGTTAGTTTTTTTTTCCCAGAAGGGGCTTTTAAAGTATGTTCTTGAAATACAAACTTTAGTATGTTTGTATGTGGGAGTATGTAGGAGGAGCCTAAAGGTGTGCGTGTACCTGAATACCAATCTCCAAAACATGCTCCACGTATGCACTTAACCCCTCACAGAGTAGCGTGTAACTTGTATTTAAGCTCCTTGCAGCTGCTCCCTCTTTCAGTAGGGGGCTCCACGGTGGGTGGCTCTGCGTGTTTTTCCGCTGGACACGCTGCACGATGGAACCCCCCCAAAGGATTTGTGCCTCCTCCAGGGATCGAACCCGGGGCGCTTTTATTTGTAGGTCATTAATCACAACTTTTCCCCTTTCGTTTGTCCCGCTGGGATACGTTCAGACAGGTCGCTGTGGGGCGGTGCTAACATGGAGAGGACGTAGGTCTTTAAAAATAAACACAAACTGTGACAGGTGTAGAATTTAGCATATGAAGGATAAATGTACTTTCTTTGAGCACAACTTTCAACCTCATGAAGTAAATACAGTAAGCGTAGAACAAATAACCCAGCAGGGATGCATCAGTCACAGAAGTGTCCCCTAATGTTAAACTGTGCCCTGTGAGTCTGGCAGAAAGACCCAGACAGAGAGCATCACCTTCTGGTGGTGTCACACCGTAATAAGTAGCTTCCTGGTTTTTATCACCTTCATCACTTTGTGCTCAAGTCTGAATCGCTTGTAACTCTGTAACAACTCACATGTATCCTCGGTAGTCTGTGCTGCAGTTAGTAAGCAACCAAGGACTGCCCAATAATGAATCACCTGACAAGTCAGCTGATGATTGGTCATTGTTGTGGATGCTGTTTTTCAGCCCGCTGAATAACACGGAGCAGATCCAACCCAGTTCACCTCATCTGTGTTTATGTTAATCAGCACAATTAAAACAGTGGACAGAACACCTACAGAATGTAATCAAGTCAATCAGCAGGCTGACCGTTATTGGCAAACCAAATAAGGATGAAGGAAGGAACAATCAAATAACTGAGGAGCTATTTGAGAGCAGAGCAGTTATTTTGGGACAAGCCAGACCTCAAAGTGGCACACGAGGCTAAATATGGATCCGTCAGTGTGAGAGGAGTTGTGACATACTTGAGATGTTGTGAGTTTAATTGAGCAGTTTGTGATTGAAACCGCCCACCTGGTGACTCGACTCCCTCTCCCCTCCTGGAACAACAAAGGCAGGTTTCTGAATTGGCACTCGCCCTAAAATAGCACCATGGACGTCAAATCAGCTTCTCTGTGTTTGCTGGGTGTCAGACTTCAAGGGCGAATCACACAGAACTAAATAAAACAATGATTTCGGTTTGTGTGCTAATGATCAGTAATTATGAAGCTCTGTCTGCAGGTTTGACGTTTTTATCCTCAGAAACTCAAACATCACTGCTCGCCTCCTGTTTTCGTTGATGCTGACACTTTATTGGTGCCACTTGAAGATTGGGCTGAAATGTTAGCCTACGATGGAATGGATTTATGGCTAAGTACTCATCCTTGAAGCCATCCTGATATGATGAGTCTGAAAGCCTTAAAATCTGGACAGTAATTTCCAATTAGGTTTAATCGGCACTGACGGCAAACTTCAGAATTCATCCAGATGCTGGAATCGAACCCTCGGTTCGTCCTGTTTTATCTGTGACTGTTGTAAGCGTGGTCCACTCGGTTTGCCCGTCTCTTTCTTTTGTCTTCCTTTTATTTTAGCACCTGTTGTGTTTTCGTCTGCCCGGTCCGTTTGCAGGGGGGTGGGAGGATGGAGGGAAGGAGGGATGGCAGCATGGATTAACTGTGCTGTGTTGTTGCTGCAGTTCACACATTCCAGCAGGACGATCCAGGCCAACTGCCTCCAGCACGGAGGCCTCCTTAACCCCTTTCTGTCCTGTGTCCTCTCCTCCTCCATCTCCCTCTCTGTGGCCCTGCTCTCTCTTTACAAAGAAACGGACTCTGCCTCCCTTTTCTCTTCACTGCATCGTCGTCTGCAGACAGCAGCATTGTCAGCTGTGGATCGTGTTTCACAGAGTGTTTATTGATGTCTGATCAAGGCCAGCGTAGACGTGTTTCTTCCCACAAATGATGCAAAGCATCTCCGGAGGACGATCACTAATAAATACTACATGATCTTTTATTGTATCGCCCTCTAGAGGCCAAACTGTGTTATGTGATTATAAAGGTCAGGGGTACTGGGCTGTGTTCAGTCTCAGTGGTGTGCAGTGTCTCACCTGAGGACGCTGCAGCATACGCAGGGAGCTCTAACCGTGTGATCAGTGACAACAGGGAAACTGTTGCCCACCCTAATTTTCCCACATTGTGCATGTGGGTCAGCATAAGGCTTGAGGATGAGTTTGCAGAGTAAATGTACACATGTACAAAATTATCATTTGTTACAACCTTAACTATTAATAACCGTGAATGTTTGTGTTGATTCTGCAGGGCCGAGTGGAGGTGGAGGCCGGCAATGAGAACATGAAGTTTGAGACGGGACCTTTCTCATACTATGGTGTCATGGCGCTCAGTGCTCCCACACTGGGTGAGTCCAGGACTCACACACACAGACACGCACACACACACACACACACACCAGGAGCCGGCACATTTAGAAAGCTGTGCAGAGTTATTTAGGGACAGCCAGGATTTCTTTCAGTGTTCGTCACTGTTACAAAAGTGCATACAACTTCATATACAGTATATAATAAAAATATGAAGTACATTGACTAGCTGACTACAGAAGTTGAGCTTTTCTCTCTTTGCTATGAATAAATAGTAAAGAACAGAGTGGTCTGCAGCAGAATTTAACGGGCTCTCCGTTTCCTGAAATTCTGCCTGTTATGATGAGCAGTGAAGTATTTAACAGGAAGTCAGACAGCCCCCCCTGCTGCACAGTTTGAAACATTACAGGCTGCAGCTTCAAAGGAGTCAGAAACACAGACGGGTGACAAATGAAAAGAAAAAGCCCAAACCTGTGAGCCACGGTTTGGGTTACTGCAAATCTCCGATTCTTCTCTTATAGTGAGACATTTCCATCCTGATGGGAATGGTGTCTTCCTGGATCACAGCACCCCATCCTCAGGACACCAGGGGTCACTGAATGGTTTGAGTGTAGATGTTAGCGCAGTCTCCAGTGTGCACTAAGTGTCATTTTGTTCTTGTTATTTATTCCCACCTTTCTTCCGTGGAACAGTAGGAATATTTTGTGTTTAAAAACTGGTTGTAACGCGCGCACACACACACACACACACACACACACACACACACACACACACACACACACACACACACACACACACACACACACACACACACACACAGCGCGCGCACGCACACACAGTTTGTTCATAAAGACTTGGTGAGAGCAGATCTCTCAGGTTCTTGTGTGTGAATGGTCTCCTCTGGTAAATAACCACCCAGGCCGGTCAGCCCGGTGTGACGGGCCTGCAGAGGCAGTCAGGTTTCCGGCGTCCCCTCGCCCCCCTCCAGCAGGAACAGCGTCTTCACTTCACTTCGTGTTATCAGACGTCGCGCGTTCTGCACGTATTCAGGATAAACACATGGCCGGAGTTCACTGAGGCCGTGGGGGTGCACGTGTCTGAAAGGAGACACTGTGCAGTGATTGTGAAATGTCTTTGTTGATGACTGATGAACTCGTCCTCTTCTTTCTGACCTTTGTGCTGCACGCTCTCGCGCTCAGCTCCTTTTCGGTGTCTGTCTGCTCACATGCAGCTGTCGGCTTGCTTCTCCACGGCCCGCTTCGGTCTTCGCGTCTCTGTCCGTTCAGCCTGCCGGTCAAATCTCTTATGCTGGGCTCAGACAGGATATCGGCTCGATGACAGTTTGATCTGACAGATGTGGGGCGTTCAGAGCTTTCTGGATGTCTTTTCTTGTTGCAGCTGATGTTGAAGACAAAACCAATATAAGAAATGTAACTACAGTTACTGTGACTTAAACAGAGAAATCAATAAAGGTCATCTTTGGCCTCCATGCCAATAATAACAAAGTTCCTAAAATTATCATTATTATTAAAATTTGGTATCGAACATTTTTTTAACTTGATTATTTGGACTCAGGTTCTAGATGTATTGTCACATGGACCCAAGATCTGAGCAGGTTAACCTGAGTAATTTAACTCCCATCCGTCCGTGGAGGGACAGTGACATCAGCTCGCCTTAGATCCCAGAATGAATGAAATAAATGCCTGGTTGTATTTCTAAGGTTGTATTATTTAATCAGATTTAATTACTGGTAAAAAAAAATTGAACACATTTTTCTTTCCTAAAGGTCACATGAAAAAGACTGTGTTGAGACACTGAAGAAGCCCTCCATCTTTTCCCTAAAGAGTAAATAAAGACCTTTCTTGGTTTCATAGTTCTGATATGGTCTGATCTGCAGTTTTGTAACAGTGCCCCGATGCTGTCCTAAGAAGCCTTTTGATGCACACATTGGCAAATATAAGTTATGTGCCCCTTCTGTCTGCTTGGTACGGGGCCGCCTGCACATTACCCACCCATATATACATATATAAAATATATAAACACCAATAATTTCAGCAGGTTACTGCGTGTAGAAAATCAATGAGGGGAGGACTGATTACAGACTGATTGTTGCCTCCTGTCGCAGCAGCAGAACTGACAACCTGAACTCAGAGGTTGAGAGGCGTGGCCCAACACTTCTGTCCATATAGTGTAGGTCATGAAAGCTCCAGAGCAGTGATTGTGTTTCAGTGTGTATAGTGTTGCCATATTAAATCACAATGAATGAGCATCTCATCTGACATAAATTATGTATTTGTTGGATATTCAGACTCAGCGGTTTCCTGTGTGAAGTGCTTTTTATGTTTTTTCATCAGACTTCTGATCCATCAGACTTTGAGGAGCAGCTGAGTAACGAGAACCTGAAAACACTGTAACAGTGTGTAACAGTTTTACACTGTAACAGTGTGTAACAGTTTTACACTGTAACAGTGTGTAACAGTGTGTAACAGTTTTACACTGTAACAGTGTGTAACAGTTTTACACTGTAACAATGTGAAACAGTGTAACTGTGTAACAGTTTTACACTGTAACAGTGTGTAACAGTGTTACAGTGCAGCTGTATAACCTGACATGTTGTGATTCTTTGAGTGGAGCAGACTTTCTCCTGGTGTCACATGTCCTCGTCCATGCTGGAAGCAGATGTGTCTCTCTGTCTCTCACTCACTGTACCTCCCTCCTCTTCATCCCCCCCCCCGTGCTTCCTCATCAATCACCTCCTCCCTCCTTCCTTCCTTCCTTGCTTCCTTCTCTCCTCTCTCAGCGGCTGCTCCTCGTCCTCGTCACCTCTCCTTTAAGAGGTTTTCTCTGTTCTCTCGGTTGCCAGGTAAACGCCGGCATGTCTGGGTCCTTTAACACCAAGGACAGGTGGGGCACAGGGTGGACGGGTGGAGGGGGGCACCAGCTTTGACTTTGTTGTACACGTTTGGTGAATTGAGCCTGATCACAAAGGGAAGAGAAGTTCTCTTGGCAGTGCTCTTGGTGGGTTCAAAAATGGATTTCACTTTAGATTTTTAGATCCCGTCCTGGAAGTTTGGCTGCTGGCATGAATTACCTGTGCTCACCTTTTGAATGGCCAAAGGTGCAGCGAGGCAGAAGTGCAGCACTCGCTCACTAAGACAGATGCACCTTCAAAGGACAGCAAAGACTTAACAGCTACTTTTGGCACAGGAGCTCTGTGATCAACCAAAACAACCTTTATTATAACCAATCAAACCAGCTGCGCATGCTGCTGTTATGAGGAAGGTGATAAATCAGCCTTTTCTTAATGTAGGTCAGTCGTGTGTGTCATTGTGTTAGCGTTCAGGGTGACTGAGCAGGCAGAGCAGGTCATCTGCTAGTCTGAAGGTTGGTGGTTCGATCCCTGGCTGCTCCAGCCTGCATGCCAAATCATCTTTGGATGGGATACTGATCAGCTGACCGGAATGATTAACCATTATTCATTTTTAACCCCTAAATACTGCTATCTAGGAAAAGAAACATTAACATACTTGAAAAATTAATATTATTAAACTTTAAAATGATTCCAAATTGTCCTGATTGGTCTAAAGAGTGTCATTAACCCTTTAAATGGCACTCATTAAAATCCTGTCAGGACCTAAAATTACTTTTATGGCATTTTATTTCAAACGTTCCATTTTCATGTATAAAATCGAGGTCAGTGAAGTTCCCGTATTTGGTTCCTTTCTCTTATGTGGTTAAAAAAACCACACGGAGCGCGTATTTCAGAACGTTACAACAGACTCATTACAACATCGCTTTTTTGGACGTGACTATTGAACAACAAATAGCATTATTAAACAACATCGGACTGTTCCTTCATGACCTCACTGAGGCGCCGGCTGGGCGTCACAAAGTGTTCCCGTATTATATTATGTTGTGTTATATTATGTTGTGTTATATTGTGTTATACATGGAGGCAGAATACATTTCAGGTCTTTGAGACCAGATTAGAGAAAGTGACTTTATGTGAATGACTGCGGGGGGGGGGGTCTGAGTTATTGTGACTCTGGCCTGTGAGATGATTTCACTCAGTCATGGATTGAGAGTACAGAGCAGATGTGAATCTGTCGGATCAAAGAGTCTATCTGCCACGACGTCAGGGCTGTTCTTAAACTGGGAACGAGGGGACGGCATGATCACGTGACACCTAAACTAAAACTCAGAAGGACGGGACACGAGTCCCCTCGGGGGGGGTCAGCTGTCTGCTCAGTCCTGATGCACCCTGATAGCTTCAGCTGGGTTCACATCTGGATTTAGGTAGAACTGCTGATGCAATTTAAGGACAACGAGAAGACAACGTGGCGCTACTGAGGTGCAGCATGTGATCGCTGTAATGAAGCATAGACTGAGCATTAATAACTGAAATAGACAATAAGAAAAACTAATCTGGTCTAACGTAATCATACGAGTTAGGTGCCGTCACTCATCTCCTCTAATATCGAACTCACTAACTCGAGCTCTCAGTCAGGTAGAAGAACTTCCTTTAAAGTCTTCACTGGTTTGTTCTTGAACATCAAAGGGGACTCTCTTATAAAACAAAGAAAAAGCTGAACAAAAAATTAAAATAATATCAAATACACAGAAAATACACAAAAGGTGTAGGTGTAATATTTTTTCATGCTCTTGGGAGCCTTTTTATTGTTGGTCATTAATCTGGAACATGGCGCAGAACGAAGGTGTGGTCAAAGGTTCCTTACTGGATCTTAAAAAGATTAAATATTATTTCCTGATGATGTGACATCGAACTACTAACTTTAAAAGTAGCCACAGACAGCCAGGAGCTACCACACCTGAGGTGTCCAGGTAAAACACTTTCCCATGACTCACTGAGGCCCCCTGCTGGAGGACTTGCACCCGGTGATGACCTTGTGTGTGTGTGTGTGTGGGGGGGGGGTCCATGTGCTGCTTTTTAGCCTCAGCTGCATGATGTCCATGAATGTTGGTGATGGTGGGCTCATTATGTTCGAGCAAAGGTGGAAGAGTCTCTGCTAATAATATGAAGACGTCAGCTGGGCTGTAATCTTATAGTCAGCATGCTTACCAGGTTTTAAGGATTAAGTATTAATGGCTGGTAGATTAACTGATGATGAAAATGGTCCTCAGTTACAGTCGGAGGTCGGGGCTTTGTAGAATTAAACACATTATTATATTATATTATATTATATTATATTATATTATAAACACAATATTTTTTATAGAGCACCTTTCAAAGAGTCGGTGCTTTCAGCATCCAGGGCTGAGATTCAAAGCAGTGCAAGAGGATGTTAAAATAAAATTAAGGAAAGCAAAGGTGAGGGAAATGTGGGTGTGTAGGTGAGTGAGTGAGTGAGCCATCAGGTACGAGATCACGAGAATTTCTCTGATGATGTGAGACTTGCAGTGGTAAGCTCTCGGTGTTACAGCCCGTGGGCTGCCATCCTGTATTTGGTAAAGTAACATTTATTGATTCTAATTAAGCAGCTGGAAAGCTTTACCCTGTGCTGATAGGTTGATGGCTAAGCAGTAAACAGAAAGTTGTTTCTGTTGTTTATTGTTCTCACTCGCAGACTGCAGTCTCATATCTCCCGGCTCACTTAATAAGTCACATGTTTTATTGTATCCTGCACTGGAAACATTTTAGTGTGTCACTGAGTTTGGGTGGAGCGGGATGCACGTCTTTGCTGCATTAAATACCTGAGTATTAACTTCCTTTTGTCTCTTACTCACAGATTTTAGGTGTTCCTGCTGCTGTTTTTGTGCATCTTTACCCCGAGTGTGTCTACTCACTCTCACTCGTTATCAGTGACATTAACCTGCATTTGAAGCTTCCCTGCATCTTGTGCCTCCGAGCTTATTGATCTGTTTTTCCATCACAGAACCATTAAAGGCTTTGAAACCCATTGAAGCCACCTGATAGGTGTTTATCACACAGCCATGTCTTTAAATGTGTAACAGGAGCTTTTACCTTTCTGTGTGTGTCTGTGTGTTTACAGAGTTTCGCTCACCGTCCCATCTCAGCGGCTTGAACCGAACGGCCTCGATGAGCGGAGCCGAGACAGGATGGAGTCGCTCTCAGTCGGCGGCAGCAACAGTCAGCTCAACAACAGCATCCCTGCGCAGCAGTACATCCCAGACTTCTACGTCCGAGCCCTCACTGACCTGCAGTTCGTCAAGGCTTCGTGTTCTCCCTCCACATTAGACATGAAGGCTCCACATGAACTTGGTCCAGGGACGAGGAACCTTCAGGGGAGCCTTCCACTATATGGACCTAGACTACCTACAGCATGTTAGCTGCTGTGAACGGTTCTGAAAGGTTTTGGTGGCATGCGGTTTTAAAGTTGCTGGAAACACACCTGCACAGGTGTTGGCTGACATATTTAAAGTGATTCAGGTTAACCGTCTGCCTCTTTCTTCAGATCACACGAGCTCAGTACCAGAACGGCTTGATGGCGTCTCGACTGGACAGCACACCTCAGTCGCCCGAGAGCAGCCACAACACCCCCCGTGTGGATCAGACGCCTCCCGCCACCACCGGGAACACCACCATCACTGACCTGGAAGCAGACTCCACCCCGACGGAGAACGGCCCGGACGAGACGACGCTTCTCCTCCTCAACGAGCAGAACTCGCCGCACACAGGCAACCACCACAGCCAGATGGAGCACAGCATCTGAGCGCCCCCCACTGGTGCCGACCCTCCATACTCCTACGTTTGCCCACATTCACTGCTACGCCCAGATGTATGCCGAGGAGGGGAGGATTGTGTCCGCGTGTGTGTATGCGTGCGTGGGAACACAAACACACACGGTGGCGTAGCTGACGAGGCCCAAAGAGACGAGCCGTGTGCGCGTACTGTGTAAATATGCAAGGATTAAACACGACACACACACACTAAGAACAATCGTGGACACAGGAACACTGTGGGGGCTCATCATTGTACACACAGTGTCAAACCACCCACCCATCAGTGACAGAAACTAGTGTTAGCTGTGTTTGCACGTGCCTGAAGGACCTGTCTGTCTGGACCACAGAGCTCCTCCACTCAGAGGTGTTACTGATTCTTTAGTGTGTGTCTGTGTGTGTCTGTCTGTCTGTGTGTGTGTGTGTGTGTGTGTGTGTGTTGCTTCCAATTCACTGTCCCTAATCAGAGACTCAGGGAGACTCCGCCCTCCTCCCCACCTCCAGATGTAAAATAAAGTTTGGTTGAAAGCTGCAATCGAACCCTCAGCCGCACGTGTAGCGACCCGCATTCCCCTCCGTACAGCTAGAAGACAAAGACGACCCCAGCGTGACCCCAGGTCACGCAGGGCAGATCATTTCCATAGAAATGATAGTGAGATATTTATTTGTGGTTGATGAGGATGAGGATGGATTTGTGTCTCTGTATATTCTCCTGCGTAGAATCAGGTGGTGGCCTTCGTGAGGAGACTCGCCGCTGATAGAACAAGACAATCACCATGAATGTGTTCAATGTGTGGGTACGTTACCTGTGGCTGCCCCGCCCTCCAGAGGACACATCGCTGTCTCATTTTTTATTCTCCTCCTCTGAAGACACTTTTTAGATGAAATGCAGAGAAAGCCGGCGTTTGAGCGCAAAGAGACTCCAGCAGTCCTTTGCTACTTTATTTTTGTAAAGATGGTGGGTACTCTGTGTGTGTGTGTGTGTGTCTGTGTGTGTGTGTGTGTGTGTGAGAGAGACCAAAGCAGGCCATCAGCGGTCATGGTGGGAGCAGAAACCAAAAGCGAGCAGCTCGATCGCCTCTTGATTAGAAAATACTTACAGCAATCTGAGACTTTATTTATTGAATTTAATGTCTGTGTATGTGTGTTTGTACTTTTATTGATTTGAGATGAACTGTGTAATTTTATTTTGCCTCTTTGTGAGATTTTTACATGTTAAATGTTCCATTTCTTTCAGTGGTCATGTTCAGATTTCTTATTGATGTGGGGCGAGAGGGTCACTCTAACAATGTCTTTGTATTTGTGTAGCCAAATCCAGCATCAGCCAAATTTTGGACAATGTTCTTGTGTGTCTGTGACTATTATAAATGTGGCATCCACTCCAGTTAAATCTCTGCTCTGTACACTCGGACAAGCTCAGCTTCCCTGAGCTCTGATGGAAGCTTTCATAGAGTTCATTGATTTCTGACACTCAGCTGCCGAATTTTATTTCTACACTAACTGCTACATGTACATGTACTACATGACATTCACTTTTTGTGTGTTTGTGTTCACAGACGGCATGAAAGCTGGGCTTAGCCTTTAGGTTTAAAAGATGAGCCCAGTGTGGACATGACTTAAACCTGCATTTCTTCTAGTGGCCAGCAGGGGGTGACTTCTCTGGTCTAATTGTACCGAGGCGTTTGGCTCGGCCTGTCACCTGATTGCAGACCTCAGCAAACACTCTGATGTGTTTTAGGATTATTTAATAAAGGAAGGTTCCGTATAGAACCGAAGAGGCAGTGGATGCTGCAGCGCTTGGCCTCGAGGATCCCTCAGGGTAATGTTAATGTTACTGTTGTTTGAGCTGTAACACACAACACAACAGGAAGTTGTGCAGTGATTGGAGTTTTCTGGAATTACTGTATCTGATCCATAACGCAAACCACAGAAAACCTGCTGACTGTGAATTCAGCTTGAATCTGAAACCAAAGCGTGAGAAAGCATTTCTGGTTTTGAATAATGTGGAAGTTGTTGTCGTGTTGAAATCCCCTGAATCATTTTGGAGTGTGTATTTGTGAACGTTTCAGTGTCACGGCTGTTGTAGAGCCAAAGAGGTTCAAACATTTCCAAACCTTCAACGGCTGCAGCACTGGAAATATCTCATCAATTTACAGTCCATGAGTCCACAAGACCTTCACGAGCGGAGTTTTTGTGTCTTTATGATCCAAACGGCATCACCGGGGGTGCAGTGCATGCCCCTGAAACGCCCACACAGCGGGCAGAGCAGAGCCAGAGCCGGCCCTTTGGCTCCGTGTTTCACAGCAGCGATCCAGAGACTGGTGCGGACGCATGCTGCTGGTCCCAGAGCTGCTGGAACTCCACGTGAGAGCACTTCGTGGCTGGTCTGTAGTTGCAGTCTGTGCTGGATCTGAGAAGGATGCGAGGCAGACCTGGAGTGGTGGAGAAGAGGTTTATGGTGCGGCGCTTCGGCAGTTTGTACAGACTTGTGTAGGAGAAGAAGTCGTTATTTTCCCACAGTTCAGTTTTTGCTCCCATTCTGAAACCAGCAGCATTTCTCTGCAGTGTCCATAAATCTCATGTTTCTGCCTGCAGAGACGCTGTGGCTGTAGAAATACTGTATTCAGTGCTTTTACATTTGGGGAAACACCTTTCAGGTGGACTGAGTGTCTCATTAAGGTAAAACCTGCTACTGAAACGGGGTTCAGACTTTTGCTCAAGCTTGCCGGGGAACGCTAACGGGAGAGAGTCGTCAGTCGGAGGCCTCGGTTTGATTCTTGACGTCCCAGTTTAGGAGACACTATTTCTTTTTACTCTGAAGCTTTAACGACAAACCCGAGCGAGTAAACGATGTGGTTAGAAATTAGCTTTAGCTTCTGTTCAGCAGATGAAGGTTCAGAGTCCGGCTCTTCCTGTGCTTGAAGAACAGAAGCGGTATTTCCCGCTCAGCAGCTGTCACGAGGCTGCCGTTGAGGGGATTTCATGATCTTTTCTTCACTGACTTCTTGTGATGACAGAAGAACTGGTTAAAGCTTTGCTGCCCTGACTCTGCAGAGGCGACAGGATGACTGTCGCTGCCTTTAATGACTGTGTTCATTCCTGATCTTTGCTTTAACAAACACACAAACACGCTCCCATGTCAAAGGACTGAACCTGTGTACATGTTGGAGTGCCCCTCCCCCACCTGCTTTAAATGATACTGAGTTTGGGTTTATTATGGTGCACGTGAATGTGTTTGTCAGTGCCTATAAATCATGTTTTGTTATTTTTGTTGAACCTCAGAACACTGTTAGTAATTATGGTAATGAACCTTTCTTGGTCACGAGTTAAATTTGGGAACGAGCGACCGGAGCGACTGCGTCTGGGTGAAAACTGATTGTCCTTCATTCTCTCTGGCATGCTTTAACTTAAAAAATATATATATATAGAAACAAGGTGTAAATACTGTTTTATAACTTCTGTCTTAATGAGTTTTGAAAATGAAGAAAGTTATTAATAAACCTGAGATATATTTCTCTACAGAGCTTTGTGATTGTGTTAAACAAATACAGTACTGTGCCTTTTTGCAGCTACAAATATATTTAATTCAATTTAATTTTATTTATATAATCACTACAAACAGTCGCCTCAAAGTGCTTTATGTTTTAGGTGAAGACCCTACAATAACAGAGAAACAGTCAAAACGACCCCCTATGAGGAAAAACTCCCTTTTAACAGGAAGAAACCTCCAGCACAACCAGGCTCAGGGAGGGGCAGTCATCTGCTGAGTGGCAGAGAGACAGGACAAAAGACATGCTGTGGAAGAGAGGCAGAGATTAATAATAATGATTAAATACAGAGTGAAGTATAAACAAGTAAATAAAGGTGAATAAGAAGAAACAGTGCATCATGGGACCCCCCTCAGCAGCCTAGGCCTATAGCAGCATAACTAAGGGAGGGTTCAGGGTCACCTGATCCAGCCCTAACTATAAGCTTGATCATAAAGGAAAGTTTTAAGCCTAATTTTGAAAATAGAGAGGGTGTCTGTCTCCTGAATCCAAGCTGGGAGCTGGTTCCACAGAAGAGGGGCCTGAAAGCTGAAGGCTCTGCCTCCCATTCTACTCTGAAGTATCCTAGGAACCACAAGTAAGCCAGCAGTCTGAGAACGAAGTGCTCTATTGGGGTGATATGGTACTATGAGGTCTTTGAGATTATTCATGACCTTAAAATATAATTTTAAAGCTAAATCATGTTCCATTCACTAATCATTAAAGCCATCTGATTAACATTGTGTTGGTTTTAAAATAGCCCTGATGCCCTCTGTGGCCCAGGCATCTCTGAGCTGTGCTTTATCAGGTTGGGATCTGGGGAGTTGGGAATTCTTACCCCTTTTCCACGGATGCTGTTCCCAGTCCACAAAGTTGGAACCATTGATGTCATTGGCTGTGGGAGGAACTACTCCTTATATTCACCAGTGAGTGACAGCTGCAGCTCTCAGGTTCTGTCTGCTGTCATTGTCCCCTTTGGACAGGGTCCCAGCTTCTGCTGCTGTAGCAGTGCTACGTGATAATTGGTCCTCAGATGTCTCGGTTCTGATAAACCACAAAGACAAAACGTTGGCTCACCACTGCAAAACATCACGTTTCTTTAGCCATTCATAAGCAACTTTTAAGGCACAGCGGATAACTTTCAGTTCTTCCAATCAGAACTCGCTGAGTAAAACCTTGAAGAGAAGGGTGAAGCCAATGAGCATAAAGCACAAAGAGGAAAATAAAATAAAAACTTCCCCTTTGTGGTATCATCCATCCATCCATCCACAGGGTCACGAGGGGGCTGAAGCCTCTCCCAGCTACCACAGGGTGAGAGGCGGGGTCCACCCTGGACTGGTCACTGGTTTTTTGTGGTATCAGTCACGTGATGATTGGCTGATTTCTACCCAAAGAAATTAACCCAGCTTCTACCATTTAAAGGCTGGATACATTGGATACATTGGTATCCAGGTTACGGTGTCCTGCTGGGGGAGAGTATCAACATGATGGCACAGCCCGAGGTCTCCCCACAGAGTGATCAGTGATATTCGCCTCTCAGTGGTTTTAATGTTGTGGCTAATTGGTGTTGATTAAAGCATAAATGTTTCCCTTTATTTGGGACTAAGGAGAATTGGGAGCATTAAGGTTCAGATGTCTTTTAGTACAGAGAGAGAGCATCTCTGAAAATGTAACTTTTTAAAATGAAATTATGCTGTAATTATCAGACTATAGTCCCCCCCCCTCACCCATTAGCAATATATTTGCCTCATATTTGGGTATTATTAGTTTTACTTAAGTACAAGAAGCATGAAGTTGGTGCCACTTTGATTCAGGGTGAAACCGGTTTGGATGGATGCCGGGAGGATGGATCATTTTGGTGGGCCCTTTGAGGCTTGGGATTTTGAACAGACGTGCGGGAAATAAATTTTAATGATTGTCTGATTGTTGCTGTTGCAGCAGCAGTGGGAGAGGTTCGAGGAAACCAGGTGACAAGTGATCTGTAGCAGGAAGGTTGATGATTCAGCGCGTCTTTCTTCAGCAGAGTCGGCGTCCGTGATGCTGTCAGAAAAACGAATGTGCTGCTTTGAGACAAATAAGAAAATGCCCAATTTAACCACAGTGCTGTGCAAAAGTCTTGAGCCACCCCTCATTTTTTTAATGAGGGATTTACTAAACCATGTACAAACTATAAGTGTAACAGATTTCTTTGAAATATATTTGAACTACTTTATCATTTTTTTGTTGTTTTAAGGAATTCTTTACAGTCTCAAAAAATGTGTAACCTGAACACTGAACTAAAAATCATCTGTCTTTCCTGGCATCTTCATCCTCTCAGTGGCAGCAGCTAGCATGGATGGAGACACATAAATGGCTCGTCTAATAGCTTTAACATCGGAGTTCAAAATCTTAGACTTGAATGTGGTTTTTAATTTGATTTATTTGCATAAACACAAATAGGACTCAACGTGGTCTTTTCTTTATAGCTACTCTATTTCACAGCAGGCCGATACGCGCTGATATACACTTCCCCACAAACTTTCTGTTCTGTTGCCAAGCCCAGTTTATTTATGAAGCACTTTAAAAAGTGCTGTACATAAAAGACATCAGGACAAGAGAAAAATACAATTTACAAAGGTAAAAATTTAAGAAGTTACACACAAATTAAACAACGATAAAATGCATAATTTTACCCTATAAATAAACAAAAGAAATAAAGTAAAAAGGTAAAAATTTCAACAGACAGCAGCTCATACTAATCGAAGGCCAAATGAAAGAAGTGCGTCTTAAGAGCAGACTTAAATTTAGCCAGTGAGGAGGTTTAACGTGTAATGGCAGAGCGTTCCAGAGTTTAGGAGCTGCCGCAGCAAAGCCAGGTACAGCCGATCAGCTCATCTGAGGGAGCGGTAAGGAGCATGTAGGAGCAGCAACTCGGAAAGATAAGGTGGGGCAAGGCCATGTAGTGACTTAAAACCAAATAAAAGGATTTTAAAACGAACTCTAAGACACACGGGCAGCCAGCGCAGCGAGGACAGAGCAGGAGGAACCGCTGCAGACGGGCTCGAGCTAACACCAACATATAAAGCAGTAATCCAGTGTAGCTGTAATGAACGCATGGATCACCACTTCAAAATGCTTCTTTGATAACATATTTTGGTAAAAAACATAATAAACATAAAACATTGGTAATAAAAATTTGTTATTACAATTACAATTGTAATAAAATTACAAATTTTACTCTTTTTGTTTTGAGTTTTACAGATTTAAATGCAGCTGTGTCACCTTCAAATATGTTTTGTGGCTCCAAAAAGGTTCTTTTGTTAGTAAATAGGGTCAGAAGGACTTAGAAAGGTTATCGACACGAGGTCAGGGAACATTAGTAATATCATATGAACAGATTTCAATAAGGAAAGATCATCTGACCTGAATATGACTTATTGGAGTACACAGTAACAGATTATTTGGTGATTAGACCTGGTGATGCTTTTACAGGTTTACACTTTCCTGCTGAATCAGGATCCTATTTCTATTTTTCCTTCCTCCTTCCTGTTGGAGTGAAAGGAATTCCCAGAAGTTGTCAAAGACAGCAGAGTATCAGCTGGCTCTGATTCTGACCATATAGACGTCACATCACGACAATGTGTTCATTGTTTATTACTGCGAGAGCAGTGTGTAACGATCATGTAATTATGTCAGGATTACATGAGTCAGTTCTGAACAAGGAACTGAAATTCCTTGAAATTAGACTTCATTTTAGAAATTTCCGAAGCTATCATTTCTGTCATCAGAAATGATTATAATTATGAAACCAGCATACAGGAAAAATACAGTGATGCTTTGTAACAACCTGACAGGATCTGATGCAACAATCTTCTGTTGAAAGAGCGTGAAAACAGAGTTACACCCCACTCTGCATTTAATCATCATTATTATTAATCTCTGCCTCTCTTCCACGGCATGTCTTTTGTCCTGTCTCGCTCCCCTCACAGCAGATCACTGCCCCTCTCTGAGCCTGGTTCTGCTGGAGGTTTCTTCCTGTTAAAAAGGAGTTTTTCCTTCCCACCTTCGCCAACTGCTTGTTCATATTGGGTCGTTTTGACTGTTGGGTTTTCTCTGTATTATTGTTGGGTCTTTACCTACAATACAAAGCGCCTTGAGGCGACTGTTTGACGCTATATAAATAAAACTGAACTGAACTGAATGCAGAAACCTGCCGTTAGAAGGTGGTGAAAGGAGAGGTTTGATCAAATTTATGGGGCATACTTTATTATGGAGTTCTTAATTATTTTGATTTACACCAACCACAACTCAATAGATCACGTGGGTTAGTGGATCATCTAGGATGATAGAGAATCACCACCCTCAAAATCCAGCACTTGTGTGTCAACACTGATTTCAGGTCTGTTGAAGTTTCGCTGTGATGCAATCACGCCCTTATCTGGTCATACAGGTAGGCTCAGGAAGAGTCTGTGGCCAAAAAAGGGCATGTGGCAGGAAGAAGGACAACATGTGTAAACATGCTCTTTACCAAGCATTCATAATGTGTGACATATGGAAGGAAGAGCTTTATGCAGTTTTATTCTCAGTAATAAGTCAGCAGCAGTCTAAATACTGTTGTCTGGGAGATAATCTGATAATAGCCCATATTTATTAACATGAAAATATATTTGGTATACTTACATGTTTAAGTCGTTACTGCAGCTGTTTAACTAGTTTAATTCTGATACTGTAGCCAAATTAAAGGCCAAAGACACTCCAGGAAAAGACTGGACTGCATCATCCCGTTTCCTGCAGAGGTGTGTGAGGAGGATGCAGAGGAGGAAACAGGAAATGCAAAGTAACAAAGTCCAACCAAAGAAACACCTGGCAGAAGAATATGGGGAGCAGCACTGTTTATACAAAGGAATGCTGGGAATGCTGGGATACTAAGAAAATCCAAACAGGAGCCAGAAATAAAAGACAAACAAACAAACTGCAACTCAAAAATCATCACAAACCCTGAGATCATAGCAGGAGTGTTAGCGTTGATATGAACTGTGAGGCTCCTCCTCCGCTCTCAGGCACAAATGACTAGAGGTGGCAGTGGCGCAGTGGGTAGGTGTAGCTGTCTTTGTGTCCCTGGGCAAGACACTTAACCCACATTGCCTAAGTGAGAATGTGGTCAGAGGGACCACTCACGCATACATCTGGAGCCAGTTTGGATCAGCAGGTTAGCTAACATGCATGCCTTTGGACTGGGGGGGGGGACCTGCACAGGGATGCAGAAGAGAACAGCTCCGGCTAACCGACAGGTTTCAGACGCTGACCGCTGCACTGCCAAACGCAACACAGCCAAACGCAACACAGCCAGGCTGATTTAGAAAGGTGGAGCCCTGACAGCTATGCACGCAGAGACAATCCAGCCATCCTCTGTGAGCATCAGTGGGGGAAATAAACTCGATGTCAAGTATTCAGCTGAAGCAGGCTGAGGGAAGAGAGTCACGCGCTGTAACTGAACTGGGGTCAGGGAGGAGAAAAAAGGAAGAGCTACGTGATCAACAGCAGGAACAGCAGGAACTATGTGTTTGGTTTTTAAAACAAGCTCATACCACAAAAAGGTGAACCATCTAAAACTGGGAACAATCTGCTGAAGCACAGGAAGCTCGAGGGGGGGGGAGCACAGGATGATGATCCAACAAAGACTGGCAGAAAATACACAAAACTGAGAGAGCAGGGAAGAAAGGCAACAAGAGGACACGGCAGAGAAGACAATCATAGTGAAGAGATGCCGGCAAAGAGCAGCAGGAAAACACCAAAACCCAGAGAAGGAAAAGCAGCCGGGAACACAGCAAGACGAGCACGGACACCTCTGAAGGGGTTTCACTTACATTTATCTTCAGGTCTGCCTGTCAGATACAGGCCTGTCAGAAATGCTGTCCTTTCACACAATGTTACTGAAAGACAATAACACCTGTTTTCGCTCTAATTCTTTAAATGGCCCCGCCTCTCGCCCTGTGGCACCTGCTCCAGGCTCCAGGATGGGAAAACCTGTGAGGAAAACTTTTGCTCCATGAAGAAAAAGTGTGACTCACGTCTTTATGATTCAAGCAAAGATGACACAACTTCATAATTTTGCCATTTTTATGTTTTCTTATTTCCTCAGACTGAAATAACTTCAAAGTGATGTGAAAGTGTTTCTCCAGCACCAGAAGAAATTCCTGTGATGCAAACAGGAACTCCAAATGTCAGCAGTGACAGGGAGTAATACAAAGGTCACCCTTTATTTCAGCGTGCACTCTCACGGATTACATTTGGTAACACTTTCAAAGGTTTTTATGATCATTATCATCATTACTACTTCTTCTACAAGGAGAATGTCAGTTCATACCAGATACTCGGTGACTTCGTTATGTGTTTTGAGTATGTCACAATCATCAGTTTCACAATGAGTAACTCCAGTACTTCATCACTGCACACTGCAGCACTAAAGACTCACTTCCT
>JAMQGT020008465.1:0-60050 GCA_024447675.2 Pterophyllum scalare
GTATTGCTGCACTTTAGACTGAAGCATGACAGAAAACTGTTCAGCCTTAGAAAAATGTTTCATTTTCAAACGACTTAAAAAGATAGTAGCAATGAAAGTGATAAAGCAGGGAAATATAAGCATGGTGTATAAAGAGAAAATCTGAGAGGTATAACCAGCGCTCTATACAGTATTATAAATGTAAATGCACAAATTGAACATTTTTGGTTTCAACAACACATGTTGTGTTTTTTGTTTTGTTTTGTCTTTTTTATTTGTGCGAAGTTGTAGAGTATGGAGCCTCCAGCATCTTAATTAGAAAGGAACTTGAGGTCCCCCTTTCCTGCACTTGTCCCAGTTCAGTTACTGGTGAGAGGCTGAAGGATTCAGGACAGAACATGGTTTGTGTGTGTGTGTGTGTGTGTGTGTGTGTGTGTGTGTGTGTGTGTGTGTGTGTGCATTCATGTTGTGGGGGAATAAATCTGCTTTTGCTGTCATTTTGTGGCCCCCTGGACAGTCTAGTTCCTTATAGCATAACTCATTACATTTGGAGTGCAGACTTGGTTCATGGTTAGAGTGAGGCTCTGGGAAGGATGAATCTGTCTGTGCTTCTGTTTCTGTCTACACACACACACAAAAAAACCAACAAAAAAAACCAAAAGCATTATTACTTCAGTACATTGAGATTAAACTGAATTTTTGTGTATCACATCAAAGAGACCTAAAGAACTAATCTACATATCAGAGTGAGGCCTGGGGCAGGCTGAACATCCCTTCAAATGAGATACTGAAGCGATGCTACTGCAGGACACTGGCCATCTCGATGAGGATGGCATCCCTATCTGCTGCCAAACAGACGTGAGCCTGTTTGATCTGATGTGCTTGGAGGCCAATACAGTGATGGCAAGGTCTACCCTGGGGTCTCTTCCTAGCTCATTTTGCCTGGAAAAATTCCAAAGGGATTTCCACCCAAGAGGCACACCTAATCACACACCTGACGAAGAAGCAGTGGCTCTACTCCATCTAGATTTCTCAGGGTAGCTCCTCTCCCTATCTCTGAGACTGATCCCAGTCACCCTATGGAGGAAACTGTTCAGCCTTTTATCTGCAACCTTATTGTTTCAGTTTTCCAGAATACTAGGGTTGGAACCTAGACTGACTGGCAAATCAAAAGCTTTGCCTCCCAGTTCAGCTCTCTCTTCAGCACAAAGGTCGAGTAAAATGTCAAACTGCCTTTTGCAGCGAGGACGTGCCCATCCAGTTCAAGAGCTTTTTAAAGTGCTCTTCACACCAATAACCTGACAATATCCCCAGTCTGGGTCTGCAGCTCCTTCTTAAAGAGAAACTACACTGAGCCCTGCTTTCCCTTCCTGACTCACTGGACAGTTTGCCAGAAGCTTCTTGAGGCCAGCTGAAAGTCCTTCTCCGTGGCATCACTGAATTCTTCCTGAATTTAACCTGCCGCCACAGCCCTTTTGGCCTGTTTGGCCTATCTGCTCTTGCAAGAGCCACCTGATCAAACTGACCACTAGTTGGTCATCAGTTGGCAGCACTGCTCCTCTCTTCATGAGTGATGAGTGTCTTGGCAAGGGATCAACAAACTCTGGTTCAGACTGAGTCTTTTCCTCCCAGTTACCTCCGTTTGGGTTCCTCCATTCTCTGGGTTGATCCTCTTTCAGGATCCCACCCAGAGACTCCAACAAGGCCAGGTATTCTGAACTGCTGTTTGGTGGATAAGCACAGACAACAGTTGGAGCCTTACCCTCTGCAGCTTGTGTCAAATAGAAGTGACACTCGCTCTTAGCCAGGGGCTTGTTAGTGTTGGCTTCATGTTTCTGGTTGCAGAAGTTACATCCAGCTTTTATGCGCAGTCAATGTTTAAACCAGTGAGAAGAGCAAATATAAACTGAAATTTCAACTGAAGTCTCATGACTTTGGTAGAAAAATATTTAGTTGATGTAATATCCCATCGCTCACAGTAAGGAGATGATTGAGTAATAATGTTTCCAGCACCTTACAATTTGAGTTGTTGATGAATCTACGAATCTATACCCACCTAAACAAACGGCGCTGTAACCTCTCATTTACTGAGACCAGAAAACACCAGGTTATTATTTTAGGCTGCATTTCCTTTACACATTAAAATCAAAGTTGTAGTCATGAATAATGTTAAACCTATGCTGACCTACGTTTGAGCTTTTTGAGCTGTTCATGGATGTTGCAAAAATTCTGGAAAAGAGCTCTCTTTTCTTTATTTTTGTCTGCTTTTAACTTTTGTGTGTTTCTCATTGTGGTTACAAAATAAAAGCATGAGTAGAAAACAAATAAGGAGATCCCAGGAAGAGCATTTAAATTGTACAGTGTGAGAATTCTGTGTGTCTCTCTCTCTGCTTTCTCCCTCTCTCTTGTTGCCCTGTCTCCAGGAAATTAACAGTTAATTGCAGGAACAACAATCAGACAAACTTGCAACTAATGTGCCAGCCTGCTGTGCACCTCGGTTTAATCTCTGAACAGCAAACCTAGGAGGGCAGAGCTTCTCTGGGCTTGTCTGGTGGCTTTTCTCATTTCTCCAGTTTGAACCTCCTCTGTCCTCCTGCCCGTGACCCGGCAATCAATCTGAGTATGCCGTGTTGAAGAACAGGTCCCTAAAATGCATCTGGAGAGAGCAGCGATCATGTCTTGTCACAATGCACCATGTTGTGAGTATAAAAAAAACGTTGTGAGCACTCTTAAACCGGAGATCATCAAATACAGCAGCAGTAACAAAACAATTTATGATGCAATTGTGTGAAATGTCACATTTAAATGACATGGCTTCAAAATTGGGCCCCATGCATGGATGTGTGATTTTGTTAAACCCCTGTTGCCTTGACTCCTCTCTCCTCGTGGCCTTCCCTCACCTCCTCTCTTGGCATGTCTGGTGGGAGGGACCAAGACGAGCGAGGAGAGGAACTAAGGACGTGCAGTGTGGGGAAATGAGAAAGGGGTGCTTGCAGCCACTTTCAGGGCTGTGTGAAGGGCAAGTGAGAGTGAAATCCAAAAAATGTAATGCATATGATAAATCATAACCAAGGTAAGTTAAAATTGAAATAAAATATACAGGAAAACATCTTTATTTTGTCCGCCTGGCTCAATTTGTCAACACAATCAGTATGAGGAGGCGCTGGTGCAAATGTTTACTGAGACTGTAAATCTGACAAACTGACTAAAAGCTAAAACTTAACACCAAAATGATAAAAACTAAGCTCAAATAGTCATTATCTGGTCATTCATTCAAGGTTTAAATATGAGTCTGGATTACAGATGGTACGATGGAAAGCAGTGGACTGACTATTGATTCGCTATTGAATTTTAAAATGTTGATTAGCTGGGCACACCCAGCTGTATGAATGTACTTAATAACTGTCAGATAAGCAATATCATTACTGACATTTTATATTTAATGCAAATATTCTTTTCAATCAGCATTTTTTTTGTTCATTCCTCAGTCCATATAGCTCTACTTATACAGACAGATGGAGAAAAGTAACGGAGTGTGGATGGAGTGGGGTATCAGGTGTGACTGTGTGGCAACAGCAAATGTTTTATATCAGGGGTCAGGGAGCAGAGCAGAATTTTGCCCAGGGCAAAGGGAAGGTTTGCTTGTTGAAGCACAAGCATCAAAAGACAAAACTTAAACCTGTAATCTTTATGCGTGGAGATTTTCTAAGTTTACCCACACTGAAGGATAACTCACCTTATGAGAACAGACACCCCCACGTCCTCACAGTTCTTGTAGACGTGTCCCCACGTGTCCTGGATGATCTCCCTCTCAGTGTCGGACAGCGGCTCCGCGCGTTCTGGACGGTCCTCACACTCCTCCTCCCCTCTCTGCACTCCCATCAGCTGTGGAGGTGGTGAGGGTGGCGGCGGAGACTCCCGGCGAGACATCCTCCTGCGGCGCAGCAGCCCAGAGGCTCCCAGCAGCGCCCGGGGGAGGTAGGGAGCAAGGGAGGGGGGAGGGAGACGGAGAGCTGAGACCCCACGGCGGGAGCTTGGAAGAGAGTCGGGGTGAGAAGAGGAGTAAAGAAGGGGAGGACAAGGGCGAGAGCGGGAGGAGAGAGGAGGCAGACGGCACTCACAGCCAAGAAAAGAAAAGGGAAAATGAAGCTCCCAATCACCCTGCTGCCACCCACCGAGCTCTCTCACTCCAAACTCTCCCTCGCTTGTACTCCCTCCAACTAAAAACTTCTTTCTCACACTGTTCTGCTCTCTCTCTCTCTCTCTCTCTCTCTCTCCCTCCTCTTTCCCTTTTCTTCCTTCTTGCTCTCCTCCACTGGCAGAGACGCTTGTCAGTGATGCTGATGCTGTTCTCCCATCACTTCTCCTCTGCCGTTTCTCTGATGCACTCGCTCTGTGTGGAGGAGATGAGGCATACTGAGGCTGTGTTGTGAGGACCTGATGGAATGAGAGCAGGGTGGGAGAAAAACAGAGAGGGGAAGAGAGGGGTGGAGAGACCAGGGGAGTGAAAAAAGAGGAGGCGAGAGAGAGAGCGAGCACCCCCTCACATACACACACACACAGCACATATCTCAATGCATATACTGACACATCCAACGAGTGAGGATTTATTTAGATCTAGACAGTATGTATTCTTCTATACGTATCCGTGGTTCAGAGACGTAAAATGCTAAAACACGTAATTATGACATCATTAGAGCCGCTAGTGCAATGTCAGAGTTAGTACAGCAGACACATTTCCTCAGCATGAGTCTGTGAGAGGCTAACACTATCCCAGCATTTCACTGCATCTCTTAATGTTTCTGATTTACAGCCAGCAACTTCACTCTTTTGTTTCACTTTCAGCAGTTTCTTCCATAGAACAAGTGGCAATGAACAATAAGCTCAATCTCCTCAACAACAAACAGAACAGCCACTTTATTAGGTACACCTTGCTAATACCATGTTGGACCACCCACCCCATTCCTCAACACCCAACAATCCTCATAGATTTTTGTCCATATTGAAATGATAGCACAGTTGCTGCGGAACTGTCAGCTGCACGTCCATCATGTGGATCTCCTGTTCCACCACTTCCCAAAGGTGCTCTACTGGATTGAGATCTGGTGACTGTGAAGGCCATTTGTGTACAGTGAGCTCACTGTAATGTTCAAGAAACCAGCTTGAGATCATTTGAGCTTTGTGACGTGGAGCTGGAATCAGCCATCAGAAGATGGGAATACTGTGATTATAAAGGGATGGACATGGTCTGCAACAATACTCAGGTCAGGTGGGCTGTGGCGCTTAAAGGATGCTCATTTGGTATTAAGGGACCCGAAGTGTGACAAGATAATATGCCCCACTCTCCAATCTTCTATTGTCCAATTTTGGTGAGCCCAGGCAAACGGTAGCCTCAGTTTCGTGTTCTTAGCTGACTTGAGTGGCACCTTCTGACATTAATAAGTAATTTTCTCACAGAGAACTCCCACTCACTGGATAGTTTCTCTTTTTCAGACCATCTCTGTAAATCCTAGAGATGGTTGTGTGGGAAAATCCTAATAGATCAGCAGTTTTGGAAATACTCAGACCAGGCCATCTGGTACCATCAACTGTACCACTTTCAAGGTCACTTAAATCGTCCGATCACCTTCTGACGCTCGGTTTAAACTTTAGCAGGTTGTCTTTACCATGTCTACATACCTGAATGAATTGAGTTGGTGTCATGTGATTGGCTGATGATGTATTTGTGCTAACAAGCAGTAGAACAGGTGTACCTAATGAAGTGTCCAGTGCATGTTTTTCACTAGGGAGTTGATGGACACCAAAAACAGAACAAAAAGAGACTGATGTTGGAAATTTCTCAATTCTGAACTTCCAAAAGAGGCTGGCATGGCTAAGTGTCTGATGCTTGTATATAAAACTCAGTCACTACCTCAGTCACTTGGAGGCAGTTATAACAAGCTCCTCTTTTTAACCTGGAATTGCTAGAAGAATTATGTGCAAAAATAAGCCATCATTGCCAGTGCTGCACATTTCCATACTGAAACAGCAGTTAACTAATAACAGTCCGGTTCAAAGCCCAGACAGCCTGGGGGTCATATATATCACACCTAAATAGCCAGTCTGTCAGCTTGCAGGGTTGGATTAACTTGTCAGATTGGATAGGTTTATTTTATTAGCTGTTATTAGCCATTTGATGACATGGTCATGATCAATTACCTTTTACATTTTTAACATGAAGCAGTATATAAAACACCATTAGCATTCTGACACAGTGAGCCTGTACAACCCTGTACAGCTTACTTGTACAAAGCTTGACTTTGCCCATGTGAGAATAAGACAAGTAATAGTGCTGTGTCTTTCTTTATGCCCACTCTGAGGCAAGCTCCCCTGACCTAAACCAAATATGGATTTCCAGTGAGGATGCATTTGAAGCGACTTCAAAGAGGGTCACAGTGTGATTCTCCCAACATCGTCTACAGGTCATGTGTGAAAATGGCAGAGTAGTTTTATGAGCTCCAGGAAAGATGAAGTGACTAATTTGCATATCCAGAGATCCATGCATAGAAAGAAAGAAAGAAAGAAAGAAAGAAAGAAAGAAAGGGCAGGAACTTTAAATTGAACTTGTTAAACACTTCTCAGTTTCTCAGAGACTTCTCAGAAAAAGACATTATCAGAACAATCTGAGTGAAACCAAACCGTTAAGCTTTAAGCCATAAACAGAAAACATAATGGTAAAAGCTGAAAGTGACTAAAATCCTCTGTAGAGTCATTGTCATTGATTCCTTATTAATAAGGGAACCCTTTTGTATTCAATTATTCCAGAAATAATAATATGGCTTCATTAACTTAAAACTTGATATCACTCTTTGTTCTATTCCCCCATAGTGCATTGGAAAAAAATTAAATTTCAGTTAAATTTTATTTATATAGCACCAAATCACAACAGTCACCTCAAAGCACTTAATATTGTAAGGTAAAGACCCTACAATAATACAAAGAAAACCCCAACAATCAAACAACGCCCTATGAGCAAGCACTTGGCGACAGTGGGAAGGAAAAACTCTCTTTTTACAGGAAGAAACCTCCAGTAGAACCAGGCTCAGGGATGGACAGGTCGGGGGTGAGGGGAGGGAGACAGGACAAAAGACAAGCTGTGGAAGAAAGCCAGGGATTAATCATAACTAATGATTAAATGTGGGGTGGTGTATAAACAAAGAGAATGAAAAGAGGGATGGTTCAGGATCACCTGATCCAGCCCTAATGATAAGCTTGATCAAAAAGGAAAGTTTTAAGCCTAATCTTAAAAGTAGAGAGGGTGTCTGTCTCCCAAATCCAAACTGGGAGCTGGTTCCGCAGAAGAGGCACCTGAAAGCTGAAGGCTCTGCCTCCCATTCTACTTTGAAATACCCTAGGAACCACAAGTAAGCCAGCAGTCTGAGAGCAAAGTGCTCTAGTGCTCTAGTAGGGTGATACAGTACAATGAGGTCTTTGAGATAAGATGGGGCCTGATTATTCAAGACCTTGTATGTGAGAAGAAGGATTTTAAACTCAATTCTAGATTTAACAGGAAGCCAATGAATAGAAGCCAATATGGGAGAAATATGCTCTCTCTTTCTAGTCCCTGTCAGTGCTCTAGCTGCAGCATTTTGGATCAGCTGAAGGTTTTTCAGGGACAACCTGATGATAATTAGTCCAGCCAAGAAGTAATAAATGCATGAATTAGCTTTTGAGCATTCAGGATGTTTCTCATTTTACAGATATTGTGCAAATTATGTGCACTGAAGGACATAGCTTGCTCATAAATGACTCCAAGATTTCTCACAGCATTACTGGAGGCCAAGCTAATGCCATCCAGAGTAAGTATCTGGTTTGACACCATGTTTCTAAGATTTGTGGGACTGAGTACAAGAACTTCAGTTTTATCTGAGTTTAGAAGCAGGAAATTAGAGGTCATCCAGGCCTTTATGTCTTTAAGACATTCCTGCAGTTTTACTAATTGGTGTGTGTCATCTGGCTTCATGGATAGATTAAGCTGGAGATCAGCTGAATAACAATAAAACTGTATGTGATGCTTTCTAATAAAGCTCCCCATTTACATGAACAAACTGAAGTTTATTAGTTAGATATGATTCAAACCATTGCTGTGCAGTACCTTTAATACTTAGGGTTGGAGATTGGCCTATAATTAGCTAAGGAAGCTGGGTCAAGTGATAGTTTTTTATTGCTGGTTTGATTACTCCCCCTTTAAGGTCTGTGGTGCGTAGCCCATTAATTAAGTTAGATTTAACATATTTAAGATAGAGCGTTACTTAATGGTAGGACTTCTTTGAGCTATCTTGTAGGAATTGGATCTAATAGTCGTGTTGATGGTTTGGAGGAAGGAACTATTAAAGTTAACTCAGAAAGATCAATCAGAGAGAGAACCTAAACAAACACCAACAGTACTGAAAGTAGCTGAACATAAAGATATGTCTTTGAGATGGTTATGAATACTTTTTTCTCTAATGGTTAAAACGTTATTTGTGAAGAAATTCATGAAGTCATTTTAGTTAAAGTTAAAGGAATACTCAGCTCAAAAGAGCTCTTGCTGAAAAGAAACCTGGGGTTGTTCTTATTTTCTTCAATTAGTGATGAATATTAAGTTGTCCTAGCTTTGCGGAAGGCCTTTTTTGTTTTTATAGCGCAACAAACTCTTTTTCCAAACTAAATGAAGGTCTCTACATTAGAGAGACACCATTTCCTCTCCAGCATAGGGGTTATCTACTTTAAGTTGTGCATTTGTGTGTTATACCAGGGAGTCAAGCACTTCTGATTTGAGGCTTTCTTTTTCAGAGGTGCCACAGCATCTAGAGTCATATGAAGTGAGGATGTAATCTACCACTGTGGGAGTAGAGTTTAGGTGGCTGCTCTGCATTGGCACATGTTGCTGAAGAAGATAATATTAAACTATTAAACTTAGTTACGGCACCTAAGATAGAATTTGCCTTATTGAAATTTACTCCCCCACTGCTGTGAAATTATTGTTAAAAAAAAAAAGTCTGAGAAATCAGAAAGAAATTCTGAGTAAGGGCCAGGTGGACAATAGATAACAACAAATGAAACTAGTTTATTGAATTTTCCATTTAGGGTGGACAAGGCCAGGAGTCAGGCTTTCAAATGAATTAAAACTCTGTCTGGGTTCTTTGGTTGATTAGTAAGCTGGAGTGGAAGATTGCTGCTACTCCTCCTCCTTGGCCTGTGCTTCGAAGATTAGTATGAGTTAGTCTGACTCGGCAGTGTCGATTCATTTAAACTAACATATTCATCGTGCTGTAAACGGGTTTTTGTAAGGCAGAATAAATCAATATGTTGATATTTACCAACAGGGACGAGAGAGACCTAATGTTTAATAATCCACATTTAACTGTTTTACTCTTTGGTGCAGTTAAGGATGCTATATTGTTCTTTCTTTGTGAATTTTTATGCTTAATTTGTTGTTTTACAGATTTTTGGTTGGTCTTTTGGTGTTTTTTTGGTGGTCTGTGTCCAGACACAGTCTCTATGGGGATGGGGTTTTTGGGTATGACAGGACAAATGATCATAAAATGTCGATCTTCTTCCATTTTTCCTTTTCAGGGTCACAGGGGGGGCTGGAGCCGATCCCAGCTGCCACAGGGCGAGAAGAAGGGTGCACCCTGGACAGGTCGCCAGCCTGTCGCAGGGCTAACACAGAGGAGACAGACAACCATCACACTCACATTCATGCCTATGAGCAATTTAGAATCACCATTTAACCTAACCCCAGCAACTGCATGTCTCTGGACTGTGGGAGGAAACTGGAGTACCCGGGAAAAAAACCCATGCAAACACGGGAAGAACACACAATCGAACCCAGGACCTTCTTGCTATGAGGCAACAGTGCTAATCACCACACCCCCGTGCTGCTTTCATCAGAAAATATTACCTGTAAATAAAAGCAAGGCTATTAAATAGATGTGGAGATGTGGATGACAATAACATGTGCTTCCTATTTATGTGATCTCAAAATGGTGACCTAATCTACATATGTAAGATTTAAAAAAAAAAGAGAGAGAGAGAGAGAGAAATGTCCAACTTATGAATGTAAAAGTATCAACAAGCTGCTGTTTCCATTTTCAGCCTGCCAGATTTAATTTCCCACTCTTTCATCAGTGGTGTTAATTACACTCATCGCTGGTTTCTATACGATAAAGTTGGTAGACCTGCCCTATCTGTGATAACCAATGATACTGATACACTGGGATGGAAAATTGCCATCTTATATCTCAGCTTTTCTGCAGTGGAACGCCAACACATATTTAAACCGTTCCAGTGACTGGTTTGATGCATCAGGAGCCCTGAACCAGAACCGATGTAGGAAAGTCTGCCCTTGCGGTTTGAGCAGCAGTCTCATGGATAATACACCACGTCATGTCAGCTCTCTGTATCTTCAACAACTAACAAGCACCGGTCTCCACCTGCCTGCAAGTCCTTTCAAGCTTGTTTAGTTGAATCTGTCTGTTTTGTTTTGTAAATAACTATAATTTAGCATCTTAACCAAAAAATATTAATGTGCTTTTGTGTTTTATTGCTGGTTTTGTGAAACAGTACATTTGAAAATTCATAAATAATAACAAATGCTATTTTTTTTATTTTAGCATTACATATATCATTTTGATTAAAGAGCTTGTGCATGCTTGTGCAGGATTAACCATTACAGACACATAAAAATAATTTTGGTCATTTCAAATAATGTTAATTTATGGAAACAGTAGCATAAACCTAGCATTGGATGCTGGCCTAATAAATTTGTCAAGCACTGCAAATAATAATAATAATAGATATGATCAAAATTGATTGAGGCCTGTTTCAAATGTTTGTCTTGAGCATTCTGGCTTACAGGATAATTTATTTTCTGTATGTTTATAAACATAATGTACAAAATAATCATTATGTCGCAGTCAAGAAAACTTGAAACTAGACCATAATATCATCAGGAAAGTGTTTACTGAGGTCATCGGTCAAGATAGCACAAGCACCATTTTCCCATTCGACTTTCTTCTTTCTTTTTTCAACCAGAAGAGTCGCCCTCTGCTGGACATTATCTGTGGAGAAAATGTTTATAAAATTACCATGGCACCCTGTGGTGTTGCTGTCGTTTCTATTTTAAAAATAATTTTGCAAAAATGACTGAAACACTGAAGGGGGGGGGGTAAAAACAGCTACTGATTGAACATTTATGGACTGAGATAAATTACTGTCTCCTCTTCATATTATTTTCCCTATATGACCAGTTTGTATTATGCTCACCTTTATATTCAAACATAAATATATTTACTTTTCGTGGCAATAAACAGAACAGGAGAAATGAATTAATTTACAGTTGAGCTGCAGGGGCCGTTATGATGCAAAGATAACTGCGCTGAGATGAAGTATACGGTGCATGCAATAAAGCTCAAGGAGATGGTTCTGCTTATACACAAGCTCTCTCTGGACATTGCAGTAGACAGTTCACCAACTACAGAGGAAGCTGAGGACAACCTGGCCCTGGAAAGGAAACAGACCAGAATGTCATTAAAATTAATACGGAGGTTGCCGCATAATTGCAGTGTTTCTTTGTCAGTACTTTAAATAATATTCAAGTCATTCTGAGTACAGTAAGTACATATTTAAAGCCAGTAAACATTTATTTCATAAATGTGTGCTATCTGTATTATGCTGTACAACCTTCACCATGGCCTCAGGCTTGTTAAAAGGGCCTTTCAGATCACGACCTCAGTGTCCTAAAGATCAGAAGCTTTGAGGTTTTGAGAGGTAAGAACTACTGCAAAAACAAGACTGAATAAAATCAAGAGAAAGGACGTTAGGCTATAAAAATATTTCAAGATTATTTGTATTTTTAAAAAGAAAATAAGAAAAAAAAAAGAGTTTTGATCCAGTAGAGAAAATGTGATTTTCAGAACCCAATGATAGAGAAAATTGCTTATTAGGATGTAGATTTTTGCAATGAGCAAGTGCCAAAAGAGCACATCAATCTATATTTGTGCAGAAGACTGAAGACTGTGCTCGAGGAGGTCAAACATTTATCTCAATCCAATCTGCCACGGTGGTATTGAAAACGCCACAATTGACATTCCTTATCCAAAAAAAAAAAAAAAAAAAAAATGCTAAACTGCTGTCTAGACAAAAGCAGAAGAGGGGTGGTGGAGGACGAGGCTGCTGACAGGTCTATTATGCCACGGAGGCGACTGGAGAAGCCGACAATTGAGAGATGGAGCTGTCACAGCGTTTTTCAAAATGGCAGATTCCTCTGCAACACCAAAGGGTGTCACTCTGTCACTCGTCAATGCAAGATGCAGCAACTCCCTCAGACATCTTGCATCTGTCACAGGGGCTATGCTGGTGCTCAGTATGTAACATGAACTATTGAAGAAGAAAAGAAAAATACTCAGTGCACTATTTTGCGAGTGCCAAAGCTGCGTGGGTCATTTATATCACACTCCCCTGAGCATGAAAAACAGCATGAATTGTAGTTTTACAAAATATGTAGTATATAACCGTGCATTTGTCAAGCACTACGGGACTGTGTATGCCAGTAACAAACGCATAAGACTGATCATCCACTGACTTCAACTGGATCTGTGAGGCTCAAAGTCAGCAAAGCTTTAGTTTACTTTGCTGCTGCCCTCTGCTGTCTACTGCACCCACAGTAACATGAGGCAAATGCGCCAAATAATTTGAAAGGGAGTGCGAGGTGAAATATTGCAGTAAGGATTTCTTTGATGAGTCTGAAGCTTTTTTGTGGCTAACATGTTCGCAAGCTGCTACCTGAAATTCACCTCATTTTACACTGTGGTGTGCCTGCCAGTGCAGAGCTGACTTCAATATTAGATTATCTTTGGCATTTCTAGACATTTAGCCGAGTTCTCACCATCTCAGATTCTGCTCAGCGCTGTGCTATAGAAAAATGTCCCAGTTTTGGCACTATTTTATTTATTCGTTTATTTACTTACTTATTTTCTTATTCAACTTTATTTATTTTATTAGTTCATTTGGTGTCAGGTTCAGTCTTAAATCACAAATTAAACAGGAACCACCAGTTTAGGTGTGATTACCTCAGTAGACCCAGCTAAATTACCAGCCCTGCCTGGCTGACTGAAAATCTTCACATATCAGTGCAGACTTTCAATCCCGGCATTTCCAAACCTTGTCTGCGCTGCTTTGGGACATTTTATCAAGTGTTTGTTTTTGTTGTTGTTTTTTTTTTAACCAACATCTCTTCTGAATCTCTCTAAAGGTGCACAAACATTGATTCTCTGCCTCTATCTTGTGGTCAGTTGGCGTTAGTGCAGGACGCAGAGATGAGGCTCTTTTCCACCCGAACCAGCCGAATGCATGTAATAGATGCCAAGAGGCCCCGTTCCTACAAGACTAACATGCACAAAAGTGGTAAAATAACAACAAAAACACAGCAAAGTATCTTAACGTCAAACATCAAGGACCTGTTTCTGGAGCACTTTTTTGCAAAGAATAAATTTGAATTGACAAACTAGTATCTAATTAGTTTCATTACCAATATCTACAATTTCTGTACACCAGCTTTTATTTATTCATGCATTTCTTTTTTATGTATTTATTTTTATTCATGCATTCCTACCATTTATTCAAATATTTGTTTATGAAGTGATTGTTTACAAAGACAGTGTGCATCTTTTCTTTTTAGCAGATAATCTGCTTCTCAAGTTAACAACAAAAGTAAAAGTGTAAAAAAGGTGTTCAGGCTTATTTACTTGTGACTTGTAGTTTCTTTTTTGTTTGTTTTGTTTTTACACACCTACAGTCGGTCCGCTGTCTTAAAGTTGAAATCTGCTACCTAATTGAACATATTACAGCTATAGTTTAATAATAGAAGTGTAAAGTATTATTATACTCATTCAGTCTTTTTTGAGATGCGCTTACTTCTTCAATCCAGATACAAAAAGGAACAACTCAGTGTGACAGATATGTTTTTACCTCTTGAAGTCCAAACCAATAACGCATCTGTATTTGGAATAATATTGGAGAACGCTCCTGCAGCAAAGTCTGGGTTTGGCAGTTGCCAGGAGAACAGTACTTGTCTGACTGTATTGCGCCAAGTGTAAAGTTTGGTGGAGGGAGGATTATGGTCTGGGGCGGTGTTTCAGGAGCTGGGCTCGGCCCCTTAGTTCCAGTGAAAGGAACTCTTAATGCTTCAGCATGCCAAGACATTTTGAACAATTTCATGTTCCCAACTTTGTGTGAACAGTTTGGGGATAACCCCTTCCTGTTCCAACATGACTGCACACCAGTGCACAAAGCAATGACCATTAAGACATGGATGAGTGAGTTTAGTGTGGAAGAACTTGACTGGTTTTCACAGACTGCTGACCTCAACCCAACAGAACACTTTTGGAATGAATTACTGTGAGCCAGGCCTTCTCATCCATCATCAGTGGGTGACCTCACAAATGTGCTTCTGGAAGAATGGCCAAAATGTCCCATAAACACACCTAAACCTTGTAGAAAACATTCCAAGAAGAGTTGAAGCTGTTATAGCCACAAAGGGTGGGCCTACATCGTTTTAAACCCAGTGGATGTCACTCAAGTTCGTATGTATGTGAAGTCAGACATGAATACATCTGGCAATATAGTGCATCCCTACCGCTGTGTGAATTTGATTTCTCTGTGAGGGTACTGATGGATTTAATGCAGTGTTATGTGCTTTTTTTTTTGATTGTTTTGCAGCAACATGGGGGCGTGGTGGTTAGCACTGCTGCCTCACAGCTGGAATAACATCTGGAAGGCCTGGGTTCGATTTCCACCTCGCTGTGCTGCACGTTCTGCATGTCTGCGTGGGTTTCCTCCACAGTTCCATCTCCATCTCTGTTTACCTTGTACACCTCAGGCTTCCAGTACAACAGTGAAACATGCCACCTGCTGAAGTTCTCTGATGACACTGCAGTGATTGGGTGTATTAAGTGTGGACAGGAGTCGGAGTACAGAGAGCTGGTGAGGAGCGGTCTAGCAGAAATCACCTCATTCTCAGTGTCAGCAAGACAAAACAGATGGTAGTTGACTTCCAGAGAAATAAAACTGCGACTAAGCCCATTAACATCTTGGGAGAGGACATGGAAATGGTGGACAGCTACAGGTACCTGGCTGTTCACCTGAATGACAGACTGGACTGGAGGACCAACAGTGATGCTGTGTATCGGAAGGGGACGAGCAGACTCTACTTTCTAAGGAAGCTTAGATCCTTTAATGTGTGCAGCAAGATGTTGGAGATCTTCTAGCAGTCTGTGATAGCAAGTGCCATCTACTTTGCTGTTATCTGCTGGGGGAGGGGGGGGCAGCATCAGTGCCAGAGATGACAGCAGGATCAACAAACTGATTCACAAGGCTGGAACCATCATAGGGCAGAATTTGGAAATGTTTGAGTCAGTGAGGGACAGGAGGTCACTGAGCAAACTGCTCTCCATTATGGACAACCCATCTCACCCACTCCACTCCACACTGCTGAGGCAGCAGAGCTCCTTCTCCCTCAGACTGATTCAACCTCGCTGCCATAAAGAACGCTTCAGGAAATCGTTCCTACCGTTCTCCATAAAACTGTATAATAACTCTTCTTTCTGTGACAGGTGAACACACCTGTCAGGACATAAGATCCTACACACAAAATTTTGTATTATATCCTCTTGCTGCTATCTCCGAATTCTTTTTGTACATACTCTGCATGTATATATCACATATTTTATTATTCATCAATGCAGTCTGCACTACCCTCTTGTACAGTGTCAGCCTCAATATAACTCTTCATTACCTAAGTTTTTATATTTTCATATTTTTATCTATTTCATTTCGATATGGATATGTATAGTTTAATACTCATCATTGGCACTCTCACTTGATGTTATGTTTAGTTACTGTAGATTGTATTTTCCTGCTGCTGTTACACAATAATTTCCCTTGTGGGATCAATAAAGTATCTATCGATCTATCTATCTATCTATCTATCTATCTATCCATCTATCTATCTATCTATCTATCTATCTATCTATCTATGGTGTACCCTGCCTCTCGCCCTATGTCAGATGGGATAGGCTCCATGCAGGCATGTTGCCCAGCTCACCCAATGAAGGTCGGATTGACTGAAGCGTACTTTAATAAATACACCAGCAGTAACTGAGATGGTGTGCGGGAGTCCTATTTAACTGTTTTTATGAGATTTCTCTGTGTGGGCTCGTGTGTTTTTGTCAGCATGGATATGAGCCTAAAAATAAAACTTAGAACTAGATGCCAATAGCATGAGCTAACGCTGCTGCTAAACTACAAGCAAGAGCAGGAACTATATGTTTGGAAAAATTAAAAGCAAACTGTGAAAGCATGTCTCAAAAACAATTATGAATTTCAGGCCGCATTAAGAACATAACTCATGCAGTGGTGCTACATAAAAAACTAGATTCAAAGCATATTTAAAAGTTTTTAAAAATGAGAAGAAAGCAGCCGCATGATGGTCGTCCATGTAAATGAATACATTTATTTATTTAACACCTTTCAAGATACAAATCGCAGTTACTTCACATCAAATGTCCCGCCCCCAAAATAGATTAAAAATGTAACCTTAAACCCTTCAGCCAACCTTTTGACTGAGTATGCTTGTAGACATTATTTACTTTGTTTGTATTTACTTTGATTGCTTTAACTAAAGTTTAGCTTCCTTTGTATTATTAATTTTAAGATTTTTTTTCCCACTTATTATTTGTCAAGATAAACAAGGGTATGATTCAAAATGGATTTACTACCCACCCGGCTGCAGTGTGCCTCGCACTGAAACAAGCGCTCCTGTTACTCTATTCCCTGCCTCTCTCAGTAGCTCAGTAGGTAATCCCATTCACCTGTGCAGCTCACTGTTTCAGTCACACCAAGGAGAAAGACCTGCAGCTCACAGCTCCCACAAAAGACACCACTGGTATGATAAAATCTTCATTTAAATTAACAATATTCTTTGGATGAATGTAGGACAAAGTAGAGTTTATTTAAAGAATATTTGATAACGCTTGTTGCTCTGAATATAAGTCATATCTATGAGATTTTAAGACCAGCTCATTAATTGATTGAACATTAATTTATGGATCACCCAATCTGCAGAACATTTTATTTAAGTAAAATGTCAGATGTGTAAATAAAGTTAAAATTGTTGATGATCATATGACTTAAGAGAGTGTTAAGGAAATGTTTGATAAATAAAAGTAGTGCTTTTATCAATCATGCAGTTTAAAACAGAAACTATTTTTTTTCAGGGTGCAGTGAACATGCTATAATTGGATGTTTAATGTGTGTTTGTCATCTGTTTAAAGGTTTTCAACCTACTCAACCATACTCATCAATTAATTCATTTGCTCACCTGCTACTGCACCTAACGTTTGCAATTTCAACAAAAGACAATAAAGAACTTAAACTGAGTTGAGTTGTCCCAGCATCCTTTTGTGTGGAGCCAGCCTTTTCAAGTTTGGGCAGGAGCTGAAGGAAGTTTAAAAGAAAACTTGACATTATAGCATTATCTTATTTTTATTCACAGATTAGGGTTTACTGATGATTGAACATGTTTTTATGTAATGCTGTTTTTACTGTATTTTATGTAGCTTTATTTTTTATTATTTTGTTTATATATTTTTTTCCTTTATTAATGTATCCATTTTCTTATTATTCTTAATTTTATTTGATCTGGGCTATTTTAATGTTTTATTTGTCTTTGGGTGTTTCTTTTTTCACTTATTTTAAATTGGTTATTACCATAATTTGTTTTATTACTTGTTGTCCTGTCTTATCTTATCAGTCACCAGTGAAGCACTTTGAACCGCACTAACATGCGTGAAAAGGGCTACACAAAGTTTGACTGATAGAAAGTTTCTTTTAACTAAGCTTCCTGTTCAAAGAGGAAGCTTAGTTAATATATATACCAGGTATATCAGTATATACATGTCATCTAATCACAAATATCTAGGAGAAATTAAAAATGCATCGCTAACAGGAGCTCAGGTCTCAGGAGGTTAAGCAGCAGCTTCATGTGATCATTGTGACCCTGTAAGTCCATGGAAACTGCTCTTTCTGTAGCCACGTGACAGGTAGGTAGTTGGCTATGCATATAACTTTCACTATCTATAAATGTTTATAAAATATTGTGTTAATAATCTGATTGATGACCTGTCATTTAATGAACTTGAGAGTAGAGAGTAGAGAGAGTATGCTGCACAAAGCATTAGCTCTGTGGAAGCTGAATGAACAAAAACGATGCAGAAATTTCAAAGACAAAACGTTAAGTGACTGCATTTAAAACTAACAAGCAAAGAATACTGACAAGAGTAAAATTATGAGAATAAAATAAGAAATGTAAGGTAAAACCAACATAATTGTTTATTCCATTTTTACATTAAATTAGGAAGTATAAATTTTCTGCCTTTAGGTCATCATCTATCATATCATTGCTTAATGTCAAAACCATCCTCCACAACATAAGGACAGAAAAACAACAAATCATCTGTGTACATAAGGTGGTCAAACTACTAATCATACACCCTGCAACATATCCACAGCCACATATCTCAAATAAGTGTAGTCATCACTGCATTAAGCCATCTGCCCTCATAGTGGTATTTTATTTTGTTTTCCTCTGAAACCTGCCACGGTAGCTTATTGTTTCTTGTAGCTCTCTATTATCAGTTTTTTGTGGAGAGACATGGTTAGCAATTGCATTATCTTTTTATGCAACAGATGGCGCAATAAACACAGTGAAATGATCAACCAGTCTGAACAGAAAAGCTCATTTAAGATAAGATAAACTTTATTCATGATAATACTGACAAAAATAAATAAATAATGCAAACGGGATTAGAGGAAAATAATGGATTGATGGATGGATTAAAACAGAGCAAAGTAAATAAAATCTCAATTTAAAACACAGGAAAAAGCATATACACATTTCCTGGAGAAATGTCCACAACTGCTGTAGGACGTTGCTACGTTAGATGTGTTAAGTATCCAGTAGTCCAATTTCCTCATATCCTCAGAATAAACAAAAGAAAAGGCCAGTGTATAAGAGACAATATTATACTGTACTTTATGAATCATGTGTAAAAAAAGAAAAATTTACAATTAATTAAACCCTAATATTGTTGCTAAAATTTGACAACATAAATAAAAAAATAAAAAATAAATAAAACATTTGGGAAAATATTGCACAAACGAAAATTTGTAAAATCCTTTGTTGCAGCGGTTAAAATTAAACTCGTCATATCGAAGATACAGCAAAAAGCGTCAACAAGTTAGAAGTGAGAAATTCTTTATTGTAATGGCACATTTCAGTGTAACGAAATTCTGCTTGACAGAAGTTCATTACAATAAATATAATTAATATGAGAAAATCCATTTTCAGTAACTAATTTGATGTCCTATTACCACGTCCCGCCTCAGCAGCATCTGGCGGTCAGCAGGTGTCGATATGCCGGCCACAGACAGCTGGCATTTGGGCGGCAGTTGTCAACAATCAAAGTTTCGGGATGGGGAATTATTTTTCCACCAATCACATGTAGGCCTTCGAGTTCAACAGCCAATCATGATCCTAGTATGCGTTGTGGGCGTTGCCTCAGAGAAGTGCGACGGCCGTGCTATGCATCCTCCCGGGCCGGGTAGAGTTCGGTTGAGCGGGTGCCGGATGGTGGGGGAGTACCACTGATGAGAGAGAGCGGGCCGGAGAAGGGACTGCTTTAGTACGCTTTCGAGGACTATTACTTCTATCTGCTGGACACTGATAAACACCTAGGTCGGGTTTCTTCGCTCTGACCGTGGGAGGTAAGTTGAGCGGAGAAGCCGGGGTCGGGAGTTTTAGTGGGGATGTGGTGGTTAGCAGTAAGAACCGTTAGCTAGCGGATTATTGTGCGGTGACTTTCTAACGATGGAGGACCATCAGCTTGGCTAATGCTAGCCGGCGCCCAGGACCCAGCACGCTGTCTTTGATCACTTATACTATCTATAAATGTGTTGAAAATTTTCTGTTTTCAAGTTCAATCTTCAGAGGTTTAGTGTGAAACGGCGTGGTCATTGTCTGCCTGCTTTATCCCCACCCAGACGTCTTTGAGCCACCCACACCCATGATGGGATTGTGTCTCAGGGACACTGCACAGTTCATCCCTAAAACTTCCATTTGCGCAGACTATTTAGGAATGCCCTCTCACCTTTGTAGCATCTAAATGTTATAAGAGCATCAGTTTAAGCCCTTTCAGTTGACGAGTCCTTGTGTGCATCTTTTCCAGCGGGTGGGAGATGAAGCACAGCACGCCAACTTTGAGCTAACGTTAGCGCGCTAATCTAGCCGATGCAGCTGTTTGGCCTGGCCCCGGTATGTAGTTACAGTCCGTGACGAGGTGGTTTCACGGCTGCTTGCGATTTCATACCCCTTATATCTTACCGGACATTGTGCGGTATACACAGGATATTGCCGAGTTGAATGAAAGTGACTGAGGGGATGGAGCAACAAGGCATCCCCGCTCCATCCCGTGACCTGACCCAGATTTGGCTGTAACCAGCGCCTGATTTAAGCATGGGACTACATTGTTGTTTAAACATCTTTATCAGCTGAGGCTGTGTCAGATTAATAAGATGCATCCAGGGTTGTCCCCCGCGTTAGCTGTTGAGGGCATCCAGTGCATAGTTTTACAGTTATACCGTTCTCCTTCATTTAAATCTTGATATTATTTCATGCCCACAAGATAATTAGATACCTTTTCAGAATGTCTTTATTAGTAGTAGTAATTATTTTGTGTGCTCGCCATAAAGATTACCATCTTAAGGGGCCTTCAGCTTTTGTTGTTGAAGATGTAATTGTCTAATTTATTGAATATGACAATAAAAAAAATGAAATATTTATAAAGTTTATTTGTACAGTATTTAGTCAAAACCAGTGATGCAGAGTGCCCTGCATAATACACAAAAAAAATGGAAAAACCCAGAGAAGATTAAAATATTTTTAAAAAGCTAACTTTTAATATTTAAATGTGATTTTTTAAAACAATTTGCATATTAATACAAAATGTAAACTAAAAATACAATTAAAAAACTTATAAGATTATAATAGAAAAAGTTAAAAAAAATTAAACATAAGAAAATTATGGACTGCTGCAGGCATGTTTATGTGTAGAACTGCAACTGATTATGATTGCAATTATTTAACTGATTTTTTGGTGTATGACATGATGGGAAATGGTAATTTTTAGGGATTCACATATATATCTGCCGATACTGGTATGGACTGATATTGGCCCTGTTGACTCACTGATATCAGTATTATGATGCTGACTGATGTCAGTGGCAGATATTTTACTGGAAAAGTCTACATGTTCAAAAAATGTGTAATTAGGAGCTAAATTACTTTATTTGAAGTTACTTTTATTCATATAACACATTTAAAAACAACAGGAGCTGACCCAAAGTGCTTTCCAGTAAAGGCAAACGTATTAAGGTTTCAGATCTCTAAAAACAGAAATCACAACAAAATCACAACACCCACATTAACAAACAACTTAATTAAAATAAAAAGCAAAGCATAAATTACAGTAATAAGAAAAATGTTATAGATTAGTAAAAATAAAAACCTTGGGGATTAGTTTTTTTTTTTTTTTAAGTATAAATAGTTGACTCTTTAGAGCTAAAACGTTACAGTCTACTGGACAAATTTTTATGTGGGACAGTAGACTGCTCCAGAGCCTGGAGGGAATAACAGAAAGACTGGTCACCATTGGTTTTTCAGTGAGAGATGCGCTTAGTGACCTGGAGGCAATATGTGGAGTTAATAATAGAGCACGTGTTGTGGAGCTGATCTGGAGAAGGCTTAAAAAAAATAAACATTTAAAATCAGTTATATGTTTCACAGGTAGGAAGTGTAGTTGAACCAAAACAGATTTTTAATTCTTATAAAAAAAATTTCTGTATCAGTTGGAGCAAAAGGATACTAGCTACCAGCCTAATTAGTTATTTTGCATGTCAGTATTACTTCTTGGGATACACCAATCAAAGTTTTTTCCTTTCCAGTACCATACAGATACCTTGTGTTTAGGTATCCATTGATACTGAGTACCCATTTGATACCAGTGTATCAATTTGTGAGGAAAAGGCCACAAATCACGTTTGTTGCTGTCTTTTTTCCCCCCGAACCTGCTCACACACATCAAGCTTACAAGAAACTACTGAAGTTTAAGCATCTTAATTGATTTGAGGTCAACTCTTTACATTACCTGTCAATTCACTTGACCACAACTTGCAGGTAAATTAAAAAAAACCTTTACAAAAATGCAAAGCAAAGCTCTTGATGTAGCTAGAATGAAGTACCTCTCAGATTCTGCTGCTTTTATGCAAACCGATATCTGATCCAAATATCAGATCAGTGCACCCCTAGAAATGGTAAGAATGACAGGCTAATCTGCAGATGATATCAGCTGACCAAGATACCTGTGGGACTGTAGTGCAGTGTAATATGATCATCTGGTAATAGTTTAGTGTAACAGTTTATATCAGTTTGTCTGCAGGTGATTTTCTTGATCAATCATTTGTGGTGTGAAATGTAAGGAAATATCAGTAATCATGGTAATATTTTATAATTGTGATTTAGTACCCAAATATATTTAATACACACACAAAACCCCCCAAAAAACAAGAGCTGAAAAAATAAGAACAAAATGATCAAAGTAATGATACTTAATCAATTAATACACTAATTGTTTTGGCTCTGATTATATGGTAAGGGTATTAAATAATTAATTTGTCTTTGTCTGAGACAGAGTACAGAGTTTCTCCTTTGCTTTTTGAAGCAGCACAGATGGTGACGTTACTCTACATGTGGGCTGGTTATGCACAGGTAGGAGGCTTGACACTCACGCACCAGTCTGTGTGAGCCAAACAGGTCCTCCTGCAAAATGTGTGGAAAGCCCTACATTCATATCATTAAAGTAAATTAAACAAATTAAATGGCACCATACAAGTAATTCACATTATATGTTCATATAGTTTAAAATTCTCTCATTGGGGTAAACATTAGGTTCTCCCTCTCATGTTGTAACTGTGTCTATTTATAGGAGATGATGAATCACCCCTCTAAATGTAAATGACTCTGCACTGCTATTGTTGTACTGTATTATCTCTTTTATTTTCTTTACTGTCCACAAACTGTACAACAAGAGGGGGCAGTGTTTTCTGATAGTTATGCATTAGAATAAGACTAGCAGTCATAATTCTGGGCAGAGTAATGACAGGCAAGCAGCAGCTAACACTAAGGACTATCATTAACTGTTGTCAGTCAGTAAGAAGACTCGATGTACAGTATACTAACCCTACATTAACATGCTGTTCTACTGATTTTCTTGTTTTCAAGGCTAAAGGTGATACGGCATGGACATTAGATGATGTGGTTTATTTTTTTATATGTGTTAAAACATGTTGATCAGTATTTCCAGTACGGGTCGAGCAATATGGCTTTTTCAGGACTTATACGGATAGTGAATTAGATTGAGTGAATAAGGAGTAAACGTGTTTTTCAGCATCACTCTGAGACACGATATTTCTCATTTCAGAAATATTACGCAAATGCAGGAAAGCAGTCATATATACATATATTTGTTTAATATGTGCACCGAAGGACATATCCTGGTCAAAAATGACTCCAGGATTCCTCACAGTGCTACTGGAGGCCAAGGTAATGCTGTCCAGAGTTAGCGTCCTGTTAGACACTATGTTTTGAAGATTTGTAGGGCCTAGTACAATAACTTCAGTTTTATCTGAATTTAGAAGCAGGAAATTAGAGGTCATCCAGGCCTTTATGACTTTGAGACATTCCTGTAGTTTTACTAATTGGTGTGTGCCATTGGGATTCATGGATAGATAAAGCTGGGTATTTCACTGTGATCACGTCACAGTTGGCATACACAACAACTAATGCAGTGACCATAAACAGAGCTTTAGTCACTGTGATCCTCTTTCTTTATTAGAGCTGATGGCCTGATCTTCTTCTTCAGTTTTTGAGAGACGGGTGTCTCAGCTACAGACTTGTCCTTCAGTTAGAGCAGCCTCGCCGTAAGCCTGTTAATTGAAGCTTTGCATGGCCTGCACTGTATGCCACCGGAAAATATTGTATTATTTGTGCATTAATGTAACTGGAAAGCTAGCCATGTTGTCCGGATTAAAGTAGATCACAAGATTGTGTTGGTGTAGCTTCAGCAGGGAGGATTGAGATGTTTAGTTAATCTTCTACTATCTTATCTATAACCCAAAACTTGCCTTACTGAGCTGTAGACTCTGAATGTGCTTTGTGATTAGGACTAATTGACTTTTACTCATGACTTTTGACCAGTCAGGTAGTTCTGTAGCCCAGGAACTTTCTCTACACCACCAGATCCTCATGTTCAAAGATCTGATAGCAGTTATCAGACCACATTGGAGTCAAGATTCTCTGTCCTGTCCATCTCAGCTGATCTCTCATCTGCACTTAAACCCACCCAGTAAATAAAAATTCACAGCAAAATCAGATTTTTATTTTGTTGAACCAACTGAGTTGTAGCTTGATGGAATCAGTCTCATAGCTGAAGGGGTTATGTGAGTCATGATGCTCCCTCACAGTACTTAGATCTAGTGTAGATAGTTTTACACTGACTGTGGGCAGTGAGGGTTTTCTTGCATAGAGATATTTTTGGCCTTCATCAAAGAGGTTTTAACCAACTGAAGGAAAATAATCAGCATTATTATACTTTTTTTCCTTCAAGTTTTGTTAATTGAGGTGTCATTTACTTAAGCATGTTAAACATTTTTATCGATTTAAAGAGCAGGAGAGTACATAGGTTTCTGTAAAATGAGTTAAAGATTTATTATCTTACTGTACATGGGCAGATTGAGCCTACACATATAGTCACCCACCAAAGGCCCATTTTAAGCCAGGAAAACCCTGATATGATATAAATAGCAACCATCAGGGATTATACTACTTAGTTACCTGTAACATCTCCAGGTGTACTTGGTTTATTAAATTAAATAAATGTGTTAAAAATTGACATTGATGTAAAGTAACATGCATTGTGTCATAGAGATGCTGCAGTTTTACACGTTTTACTCACATACAGCCAGCCTGTAAATATCAATGAGTCAAATAACAAGTAAAGATGCATCATTAAACACAGATCAATCAGTGATAACAGCACTGATTGTAAACCTAATAAACACTGTCATAGCCCAATGTAACCTTATTACAAAAGTAATAAGGTTACATTGGGTAAGTAAAACTTACTACTGAATTGAAATATTGCTGTACAGACATATGTTCACAGCAGCCATTTTGCCTTCTCTCAGCAGGAAAAGCAAAGGAGTAAACATTGATCTTAATGTTGGTCAGTTTCTCAGGAGGGGCATCCAGGCAGCTAAAAGTAGCTTTTCCTACTAAATTCAAATATCTGGTGTGAAAAAAGGCTGGGATGAAATGTGAATTTTTCACACATCATCTTTAAGTAGGGGTACTGCTCACAATTAACTGGTTTTATTTTTGCTGTTTTGATTACCATAGTTGCTTTCTCTCTACAGGTGACCTAGAGTGCTCTGCTTCTGGTTTCCAGCAGCAATGTCACAGAGGAGTGGGCAGGAGGACCCGGAGCGGTACCTCTTTGTGGACCGCGCTGTGGTGTACAACCCGGCTGCGCAGGCTGACTGGACTGCCAAAAGGTTGGTATGGATCCCATCGGAACGCCATGGCTTCGAGGCTGCGAGTGTTCAACAGGAGCGTGGAGATGAGGTGGTGGTGGAGCTAGCAGAGAATGGGAAGAAGGCAGTGATCAACAAGGATGACATCCAGAAGATGAACCCACCCAAGTTCACCAAAGTAGAGGACATGGCTGAACTGACCTGCTTGAACGAGGCTTCCGTGCTTCACAATCTCAAAGACCGCTACTACTCCGGCCTTATTTATGTAAGTATTTGTAAGTTATACAAAAAAATGTCTTCTTCAATAGTTATTGTGATTTATCACATTGTCAACATAGAAGTTTATGTGACTGCTGTCTCTGTAATGTTAAAGTCACACAGAGACATAACTACATGGAAGTATGAGAGTAACAATATTCAAGAATTTTGGGGTAAACTTGATCAATCTTACTGAGTCTGATCAGGTGCTTCCCACTTTCATGGCAAAGAGTCTAAGGTAGTAATTAGTATTAAAAATTATTTAAAAACTTTTGCTGCTTAATAGTGAGAAAGGGGGTCAATTGCAATGTGTAGTGCTATTCATTTTACAAGGTTTAAGCAGGTATGGTGGATTCCTCTAAGGTATAATGTAATAAACCAGCTTGCCGCAAGCTGGTAAAAACATTTGTGCAGAAACATGATTAAGCTCACAGCTTATTTTTTATTTTATTTTATTTTTTTGGCTTGGTATACAGTAACTTTGCTTAATGTAATGCTTTGGAAAGACAGGGCTATAATGTGTGTTTCACTTTGTCCATTATATTATAAAAGCAAAGATTATTAAACATGTGATTCATTTTAACCAAAACAAACCAAAACTACACTTCCCCATAGTATTTCACACTTGATTTTCTTAATTCAGGAAACACGTTTCTTTCAACAAGCAAGCCGTCATGTCCCATATAATCTGCTAATTTCCCCTGTGATTATGACCCACTTAATGGCATGCATTCCTGGAATAGCGCAAATGCAGAGCTTGTGGGTCACCTGAGACTCAGGCAGGAGGTACAGTACGGGCTGCCAGGTTCACATTTGAAACCATGGTCAGAAATGCAGAAATCAGAGACAGTTTACTTAGAGCAGAGTGCGAGGATGGTGCATTTGTGTACGTCTATTCATTACCTCTGCTGAGGAGGTTATGCTTTTGGAAGAGTTTGTGTGCATATATGTGGGCATGTCATTCTGTCTGTGAAGATGATAGAATAACTTAAGATAAAACTGTGTAGAGTGGGGTCATGTTAACAATCCATTAAAATTGAGCTTACATCCACCAAGGTCTTACAGGTCAACTTCACGATTTATTGGTTGAAAATGTATAATTTAGAAACTATGATTCTTAGTGTGGTGTGAATTGGCAACATATAGAAAGTATCGTATAAACATTTAAAATATTATGTCATGTTTGACCTACGACCTCTCCGTCAAGGTCAGTAGATTGCTCTGAAGGTCAAATTGAGAATAATCCTATATAGAGCTATTTAAAACTATGTCTCTTACTGCCATTGTTTGTATTGACAACATATATTAACATATATATTAAGATGTATATTACATATATTAAGGTATATAGGGAATGATATATGGGGATTCTAAATATCACATTGTTTGCATCCAAATAGCATGTCACAACTGACCTCTAATCTCCCTTTTACATTTCACATTTGCCTTTCTTTCAATTTGACCCCAAAATGGGTTATGTCTTTAAATAAATATTGTCAAGAGAAAGAGAATGAGCTGCCTAGTTGGTCAGTAATATACTGTTGTATAATATTATATAAGCTCAAGTTATTCATGTCCAGTTATTTACAAATCAGTACCTATTATCCATTACCCACTCCTGCATAATGTTTGTGTAATCAAAGTAAACATTTATCATGCCACCTTTATATGATTTTTACTGCACTCCAAACTTCTTAACATTTTAAGAACAAAGAAACTAAAATGAACATGTACAAAATACAATACTTAAAAGTAAATACTGCCCAGAGAGTAAGCTGCCTTGCCGGAGGTCAATAATTTAATTGAAACATGTTACAGCTGGGGTTGTCTAAAATTATTCAGTGTTTCTCCTCCCCACTATTTTTTGTGGGGGGAGGGGTCATTTGTAGTGGCACATGTTTCTCTCCTCTGCTCTCTGTTTCGCTGTGATTGTGTAGTGGAGCAGAGGAGATAGGAGACACGAAGATAGCAATATGTGAATCTATGATGAAACCAATGAAACAAAATGGCACAGTGTGGCAGCCAAGTGCTCGGGGTGCTTACCCCGTGGGTTCAAATGCTCTGAGCTGCAGTCTCTATTTTGTTTATGTTAACTAAAGTTAGTAACATAAAATATTGCTTAGAAGTTTACTTAGGACGGTTTTCTTTGTCAATACAATAATAAAACTCCACGCCATGGCCGACTATAAATGATGAGCTACAATAGATAATGTTTGATTATTATGTGCAAAATCTGGGGGAAAAAATTGTTGGTAAAACTAAGTATTAGGGTTGGGTACCTTTAATGTCTGAGCTGGTATCCAAAGGTACCTTTTTTTTGGCTTTGGCTATTTGCTTTGCAATAATAAGCTTAAGATTTTTTTTAATGAAATAAGTCCAATTGAATGTCTCAATTGAAATATTTTGTTATTTATTTACATGTTGCACACCACATTGAGCTGGCATGGCAGCTGTCCTTATGACGGTGCTTGAATGCTACTAAAATATTAGACTATCATTGGTTATGGTTACGTACTAAGGTTTCAGACATAGTGTCTCACAGAATGTGTTTGTTTACTGTGAATAGCATACGCAGCAAGTGTAAAATGATCAACCAGCACAGTGAAAAAAGCCCAATTTCTCTGATTGCAACTTATCCAACTACACAATTAACAACCTGGAAAAGAGTTTACTGAAGTCAATTTGTCATTTAAAGCTTCTTCATCATGATCCATCATCCATGAGTAGAACTTCTTAACTAAGCTGGCAATAGATAGCTAAAGTTAGCTCTCGATCATTCATTGAATTTGGCTTTCAGGCTATCAAATATGGTATACTCTTAAGCTTTTATATATTTCATCTTGAACCAGGTGTTTCCTCAGATTAGAGGTGTTCCCATGACCAGCTCTGTATTTTGCACTGCAGATATTGCAGAGAGCATCATCTGTGTTGGTTCTGAAACGTGTAAACATACTTGAGACCGCTTTCGGCTCAGCCATGTACCCCGTGTGTTTGTTGGGCTTCAACACATCGAAGAAGTGACATCACACGGTCTTACTCTCTTTCTTTTTCTAACCCAGATGTGCGCTGCTGCTGAAATTTAACACACATTGATTTAATGTGAATCAGTACATCGTAAAACTAATTTATTTGGTCATTGCCCTTAAAAGTAGAATTCTGTACCCAGCCCTGCTAGGTATAGAGAAAAAGACATCAAAAATCTTGCCAAAAATTAATGTTCAATTTTACTCAATTGGATGTTTTTCCTTCAGTTGTTAAGATATATTTCATCTGGAATATTTTTAACTACTACATATCATCATGGTGACACATGATAAAATCTAAGGGCGCCGGTGTGGCTCAGTGGTGGAGCAGGTGACCCCATACATGCCGCAAGGCAAAAAGCTGACACTGCAGGTTCGAGTCCCGGCCAGTGCTCTTTGCCTCGTGTCTTCCCTCGTCACTTCTCCCACTTTCTTGTCATACTCTGTACTATCAATGGGTCCACTGTGGCCAAAAATAATCTAAACTTTTCTTTTTAAATATTAAAAAATGAATAAGTAACATCTTGGTAATTAAAGGCTTGGGCATTAGCATGATGTATGCTGAGGAAAGCCTTTGGACCAGCATCATGGTGGATTGTGAAACTGTGAGTTTTCCCATGTGTTTGGACAGCATCAAGACCCTATGAGAACACTCAAAGGAAATTTTCTAACACAAATCATATGCAATCTCTTTGTAGGTCACTGTACAAAAGCCAATAATCTGTTCCAGATTCTCACTCTGTATGTGCAGTCTGTTTTACTAAAGCTGTCATCATTCACATTTTATTTTCTAGGTGTAAAAAAGCCCAAGTGTAAGAAAAAAAGGGGGGGGGGCTTGTACAGAACATTTTTGTGTATTATAAAGAGGGTTTATGAGGTAGAAAGAAATATTACCTCAGGCCCATGTCTTCTCTCAGGGAGATCAGTGCTGAGTCACACTGTAACCAAACTGCCTTAACAGAGCTCTTTCTGTTCACTGATAAGCAACTGAGAAAACTGACTCTTAATTAACAGCCCATGCATGTAGACTTTTCAGTACTATTGCTTGTTCCGGAGGTTCACAAAAGTGCCCTTCTGCTAATCTCTATGGTACAATAAGCACTGCTAAGTTATCTTTTTTTTCTTTTCTTTTTTATTTTATTATTATTCCTTGTGGCCAGAAGTGTGAAATTAATGAAGAGTTTTATGTGATTTGAGTTGGATGCATGTAAAATTGTGTTTGTCAGCTGCTTTAGCATTCCTGACTCTGCATGTTCTCCTGCTTTTGAGGATTGTGTGACCTTTTAAGTTTAGCCAGCGTAGCATAGTGCTGACATAAAACTCTTTGCAGAATGTAAATGAGGTAAGTTTTTGTCAGACATGCTGCCATTGGGCGATGTGGGAAGAGTTGAAGTGTGTAGACTGAAGGAATGGGAAGCTTGCATGCTAGAGATGACATGCCAACAACACATACATCGCTCAGTCTTTGAAATTTTGAAGCATAGACTCTTATTATCATGGGCTGTGGCATAAGAGAAAGGAAGAGTGAGACAAAGTCAAGATACCACAGTGATGTATTACTAAACACAGCCAATTGTGGTTATCCTTTGGTAGACCATGGTTTGGGTGTGTTATAGGGCTGCTTAACCATTATATTAGACAGTAATTGTAGTCTCAAATTTTAAATATAGCCTATTTAAAATAAAAAATGAATGGGTGGGGGTAAATGGAAGACACAGTTGAGGAGATCTAGCCATAGACAGTTGCTAGGTAAAAGTGGTCACATAGAGGTATACGGTGCCTTGTGATTGCGTTGGTTGCTAGCAGATTGCAGCTAATGCCTGTAATTTGCATGGAAGACACCTACTTTTCTGCAAACACATACAAACTATTGTCCAAGAGGTAGTAAAACTAATAAGTGCAACACAAAGTGCCACACACATTTGCCTTTCCTTTCAAATAAAAGTTGTGCCTTTTGAGCTTTTATTTGAAGGCAGATGTACTTGGTTTCCATTTTGCATTGCATTTTTTCAAGTTTTAGTACTGCTTAGTTAATAGTTAACTATTGTATAATTAACTAGTGTGATTTCCCTCTTCTTTGCAAACTATGGGTAACTGTAGCAATCTGCTTGTGACCAAAGCAATCATAATTAAATGATTTCACCAAGTAAATGCCAGCAACCACTTGCCAACTGGTTGGGGAATAAACATCTATCCCTAGTGACTAGAGGTTGCTAAGGCGATGCAGACCATTTTCTAGATCTGTGTGACTGAGGCATGTATGTATTACTACTATGTATGTATGTATGTATATTACTGTGTATGTATTGTAGTACAATACTGTCAATTTTTTTCATGATAAGAAAAGGCATTTCAGTTCTCTTTGCATTTCTTCTTCTTTTCTTTTAAATACAGTGGTGCCAACAGGCATTATTTACAGCGCAACCTCCCACACCCCTCTCCGCTCTGTGAAGAGAGGTGTGATGGGGTCAGTGAGGCTGGCTGCTCAACACGGAGGCCTTTTTTTTTTAATAGTATCATTTTAATACCACAATATAGATGAACTACTGACTCCATAATATTTTGATGAGTGTTGAGGGTCAAGGTGTTTTTTTTTCTTCCTTTAGTAATTAGCTACAAATTACAATCAAATTAAAGCCTATAATGTTAGAAAACATATATTTACATATGGGGGACATAGTCCTTGATACACCAAAAGACTAATTCCTGTAAAAAAAAAAAAAAAAAAATGTATATATATATATATGAAAACTTGTAGGAGAAGCAAACTGATAAATGAATGCAGGGAAACTTTTTTAATGATTAAAAAAATATCACAACTTGATGGTTAAATAAACTAAAATCTTAATTCTGACCAGTCAAAAGCTTCAAGTTTTACAGGAGAACGCACAAAATGGAAAATTGATTCTTTGCTCACTTCCATTCTAAATGGATATTAATGCAGAATTCTAGCTAGCAGTTGATCGCCTGGTGTTTCGCTGGGCTGAGAAATTCAGCAGTTAGCTATCATAATGGATCGCTATCACAGTTAGCACTAGCAAGCTCTCATCTGATACCGAGGGGAACCCCCATCTCACCTGTCCAATAATGCCGGCATGTGAATTTTTTCTGACTAGAACCCTGTAATATAATATAAAAACTGAGGAAAAACTATCTCTATACTGTACATTTTCTTTTGTGCAGATTCAGACTGGATATATCTTCAGTATAAATTCAAGAAACTTTCAAATGTAAACCAAGGAGAACATAAACAAAACTGGCATATTCACTCAGTTGTGGTCCACTTACACTACAAGGTAATAAATAAATACTGTTACAGCGAAGTGGTCAGTGAGGCTCATATATGGATTAAATGTGTGAATTGACCAAAAAAAATCTCATGTGGTAGTGAAGTGTGACACAGATGGCTAGGGGGTTACTAACAAAGGTTAGTTACTTTAGTCAGCCACTTAAATCTGACATTTTCAACTGTGCTTACTGGCATAATTTCTTTTACAATAAATCAAGCTTTGTGATGTCACTGTGTCTCTTTGTTTTTTGTACTAAGATGAGGTACCAGAGAAAGTGTCTGGGACTATAAAGTCTTGCCTTGTGCATGCTGTAAATGATGCCACTGCTGCCAGCTGCTCCTCCCACGCTGTGTGTGCCAACCTAACCTGACATGGCTCTATTCCAGCCACTTAATTGGTTTTCCGTAGCACTGTTATAATTGTCACTGGCCCTTTGTGTTGTTTGTCGAAACATGAATAGAATGAGTTCTATTGACTTTACATTGGCCGTGTCTAATTGTTTTTTTTATTGAGGAAAAGTTATTTTGCAATAATTATCTCTATTGTTTTACCACTCAGCCCTAATTGATCCATATTCACATCACCACAGCACTGTAATACAGTTGTTGACTTCAGCTTACACTCATGTTAACTTCAGCAAATTTCTTCATTTGCCTTAATTGAGACTTTAACCAGTTGTTTGGGTTTTCTCCATCAGTTGGCTAGTGTGTAACACTGGTCTGCATTTGGAGGAATAAATCAGCTATTTTTGGTTTGTGGACTGCCAGTTGCCAATTTTGGTGGTTTAAAAGCTTAAACATCAGTTAGGCTTAGTGTCTTAGGTGCCACAAGATGACTTCAGCTGTAATTCCTCACAGATTATATTCTATTTTTTTGTTTGTTTTTTTACTGTAATTTTCCTTGTTCCACTAACCCAGGTGGAATCCAGTCTTCTCAGCTGTCAGTGTTGTTTGAATGTGGGTTAACCCACAAAGATGACAGGATTTTACATTTTAATCAAGTGCTGCTGAATGAGATTAAGAGCACCTAAAGATTTAGAGCAAACTTAAATCTAGGAGTATCTTCAGTCTATCTGGACCTGAAATAATGAGAACAAGTAAATGCATTTGTTAATTTTCTCAGTGAAGTCAAAAGAAACATACTAGAGCCCAGTTATGTCAGAGTTGGAAAGCAGAGACTCCAGAAGTCTTTTCCCACAGAGAGAGGTCCTGTTGCTATGCACGGCATAGTTCACAGAAATCTATCTGAATGTTTCTGGAGAGCCAGAAAGCCTTTCAGACTGTGTCATAGCTTTCCTCATGGTTCCCATAGTTTCTCAGGATAATGTGCTCAGTTTATGAGCATTACAAACTGAGATGCACGCTCTTCAGATATTAGTTATGGTTACCCGATTCTGTAGGGTTGTTTAATTGATTTAATTTTATTTTCAGTTGTACTTCTAGCTTCTACTAATTAATAAAACAAGATATTGGGGACAGAATGATTGTGCTGCAATAATGTTCTTGTTTTTCCATTAAGCACATCCTGTTCCTTTGTTTTCAGCTCTTGTGTAAAAGTCCAGATCCACTACTTGCCAAACTCCAGCAGGTTTAGTTCCACTTGCATTAATTTTGTTAGTTTATTTATTCAGTTGAGTTGTAATTTAAGTTCAAGGAAATCCACTTTACTAAAAGGACAAGCTTTTTTTTTATTTAAATAAGTTCATTTCAGTTTGAATTTTTGGAACTGTGATCTCAGTATTGATCAAAATATGATTAATTTTTGTCACAGGACTGTTCTGGTATCTTTCCCTTTGTCAAAAGTCATGTGATACCAAAATGAATCACAGCGCTCTGGTGTGGTGTTATGGTTGGTGGTTGCTGGCTCTTGTCTTTTTTCGCCTGGTTGTGTAGGCGGGCAGCTCCTTTGCCCCTGAGCCCCACTAATCCTCCAAATACCCCCTGAGGTCCACCATGAAGGACAGCCAGCTGAGTCATCCCTCTCCCCACTGCCTGTAGTCTACGCTGGGTCGGGATCACTGATCTGTCTGCTTGGCGCTGTGCCCACTGTAGGGGGTCCGTGAAGGGGTTATTATGACTGTTTCAAGTACATCCTGTATGCTTAAGTTACCTTTTAAAGTTAATGCCATTTAGCAAGGTATGTGAGTGTTAGCTGTACGAATGTCAGTGCCAGTAGTGTAGAGTAATGTTGGTGTTTAAATACTGCTAACGATGCCAGAGAAACAAATCTCTCTTTGGCCAGATTGTAGTGCAGAGCTGTGTCTACAGCATCTGTGTACACAGAGTAGGTGGGGAGGATGGGTTGGTGGCCATCTGGTGATGTTTCTCCACCCTCCAGACACATTGGATCTACCACACAACCACTACCAGTGATAGCCTTTGTGTGTTAGTCTCAGGAGTATGTGCATTTCTGAGAGGGCTGTAGTTTTAACTCTGTTTTAGCAACTCTATTACTAGCAGTGCTTGAATTGAATGTGTGAAGTTGTACCAAGATCTTGAGTTCATTTTATGTTTGGACAGCATGAATTAAATCAGTTATAGATTATCACAGTCTTTTGTACCGATATGCATGCTTTTGATTTATGAGCATTTCCAGTGTTCGTCCATCCATCCATCCTCTTCCGTTTATCCTGTTCAGGGTGGATTTTTTTGGGGGGGGCTGGAGCCTGTCCCAGCTGTCACATGGCGAGAGGCAGGGTACACCCTGTTCAGGTTACCAGCCTGTTGCAGGGCTAACACAGAGAGACAGACAACCATTCACAGTCACATTCACCCCTATGGGCAATTTAAAATCCCCAATTAACCTAACCCCAGTAATTGCATGTCTTTGGACTGTGGGAGGAAACCACTTTAAGTGATAATGCAGAGGTGTTGTTGAGTATTGCAGTCACTAGAGCTGTTTTGATTATGGAAAAAAACATAATCACAGTTATTTTGGTCAGTGTTGAGATCATGATTATTTAACACGATTACTCACAGACTTGCTGTGGATTTATTGAACTTCAAAAACAAAGAAACAACTTGAATTATAATTTAACTGCAAAAAATAAATAAATATGCAAATGTGAATTGAACTATGGTTTTTATGCTCCCCACTATCGGACTGTGTTGTGTTTACATGAATGTGTGGTGTGAAACTCCAGCCAAGTGAAAGGCTTTCTCTCCCTCACTCACTTGCATGTACAGTCCAGCCTGCACCCAAAGCATGCTTTCCTTTCATCGCTGTTATTCCACTTCAACAACAGTGGGTTAGTGGGGCCACAGGCTGCCGCAGACAACATAATTTAAAGAGTGTAGCTTTTCAGTCCAGCCAAGCGCAGACATTAGAAAGGTGAAAGAGACTCAAAGTACAGAGAAAAAGGATTAAAAAGTTTAAACAAGTTTGTGACAGAGGATGAGAGAAGATAAAGTGTCAGACAGGGACAAAGCTGTGATTGCTCTCTTTGCATCTTAATTTTAAGCTTGATCACAACTGATTTAGATAATTAATCTGGCTTCATGTGCTCTTTCCTCTGCACCCCACACACTTTTGGGTTAATATTTTAGCAGCAGCAGACATGTCAGGGATTAACCCTGTCCTGGCCTCTCTGTCTGCATTATTCAACTGAAAGGCAGATATTCTGTTGTGGATTAAAATCATCTCCCGCTGTCTCTGATTTTTGTTGTTAAAGGATTTCAGGGTAAAGTTGCTACCAGTTTGATGCAAAGAAAAGATTTTTACATATTAGTAAGAAAAGTCAATGTGCCAGAAATCTCTAGTTGTGTACAGTGGGGCATCTCATATGAACCAGTTTGTTCTTAAGTACGAGGGATTTTAGAGAATTTTTGGTTTCTGGTAGGACCAGACTTATATATTCCCATTACAAGTAACCTGCCTGTTAATACATGTATTTATCTTTCTGCAAAGTTAAAGTTCACCATATTGTCATCATGGCTTTCCAACCTACTGCTGGTTACATTTCTGTTAATTAATCACTCTTATTTTTCCTAAAAGAATATTTAAATACAAGATAGAAAAAATATATATCTGTATTCAGTCCTTGCATACAGTTGTAAACTAGGCAAAGTTAAGTGTCATAATGAGGTTTAGCACAAGCATGTTAAGTGTACTGAGAGTTGCACTTAGAGTTGCACTTAAAGCACAGTTAAAAAGATTTTGTCGGGCAGCCTCGATTTAACAGTTCGACCAATTAAAAACTTACTGCTAATAGTCTGCGCTGCTTCTGCCATATCTGCTGCCTTACCTCAGATCTCAATCTGTTTTGAGAGTACTGTATTGTCACTACCACAGGTGTGTCCTGCAATATTTCATATTACTGTACCATCCAGAACACAAAAAAAAAACATTGTATGTTTCTGATAATATGGTATACCTTAGTGCTGTGATAGCTCACCCCAAACTGTAGCTAATTTTGGCAATTTTTGTTCATTCAAATAACAAATGCGCATCACCTCATGAACAGGTGGAACTCATCAGCCTAAAAGGAATGAAAAAAAGTTTTAGAATAAGAATATCAAAATGTTCTTAAATGTGGCCAAATTCAGAGTAATGAAAATGATAAAATATATTTGAATCCAATGTGGTCTCCGCCATTTGTGAAATTATTATGATCTCTGATCTGTTTTAGCCTTTTTGTCGTGTTCTTCAAGATGAATTCCCCACCATTATTTTTGTGTTGCTGAACACCATTTCCCAGCTTTTTGATTTCATATGTACTGATTTGTATCCATGTACGAATATTATCCACTATTAAAGGGTGAAGGGTCATTAATTAGAAATGTGAACTTAGTTAAGGTTAGGCATTAAAATCTGCTGGGTTAGGTTTTGTAAAATCATCAGATCACGGTTTGGGTTAAAACACAACTATTCTCACTTCTATTAAACTGTTCCCACTGAAGAGCCTGGACAACACAGGTGCTGCACACATGAAATAGACTTCAAATGAAACACGTTATTTCAAACTTGTGCTGACATAAAAAAAAAAAAGGGGGTCACAAATTGTGTCCATAGACATGAACAAATAGATTGTTTTGCTGTTTAATTTGTACGGGGCGATTCATCTGTGTCCAACAAAATCTGTTCCCTCTACTACGACAGCCCTTTTAAGTGTCCCTGCCCACCATTCATTGCCCAGTATAATCAATGCATTTCAAGTACAATAAAGTATTAACCATGTCATTATGGTGACATTAGGGGTGCTGTCTGATGAATTAATTCTCAACCATGTTTTCTTATCTTTGTAGACATATTCTGGTCTCTTCTGTGTGGTCATAAACCCCTACAAAAACCTGCCCATCTACTCAGAAAACATCATTGAGATGTACAGGGGCAAAAAGAGGCACGAAATGCCCCCTCACATATATGCCATCTCAGAGTCTGCATACAGATGCATGCTACAAGGTAAGTGTAACTTTGCTGTTTATAACAGGTTCTTATCTACAATCCACAACACTTAGAGAAAATACCATTTTACTGCATTTTAAAATGTCATTGAATGCCAAAGTGTTAACTCTAAGAATATGTGTATGGTTGGAGCTTTTTTTTGTGCATTTAAAGGTCACATCTACTCACCATATGTTCAGTGTCAAATTAGGCATGATGGGGTTATCGCTCTCACTGACTTTTAGGTGTGTTCTGTGTTAGTGTTATCACATGTGATTTATAAACTTTTACCAAGGAGCTCACTGTCGCCACTGAATTTTAATTCCATTTATATTGTGAGGACTGCATCGATCAAGCTAAACTTAACCTCAAGCTAAAAGCTTGACGACATTAACAGTACTGAGATAATACCTCAGTTCTATTTTATTTGAATGAAGAAGGCATCTATAAACACATCTGTCATATTTTCTTTTTGTCCTGTGCATAGTTGGCAGTGTACAGTAAATAGTAGGATCATAGAATCTTCTGAGTGAAGGCAGTCCAGGCTCAATGTTGTCTTAGAAGATCCTTGCCTGGTAGCTGGCAAGCTTCCAGGCTCTATGACCAGTGACTGACTAGAGAGAACAGAGAGGGTGACCCCATTGTGCTCAACAATAGATCCTTTGTGTGATTGCAAGGGCTGATCAGTGGGGGTGGTGACAGACTGGACAGTCCCATCAGTCCTTTTAGGCTTTGCTTTCTCTGTGCTGGTACACAGAAGGAAGTTTTGGAAGTGTCAACAAACAGCTCTGCCCGCTTTGATCAAAAACATGGGAACATCATCATGCTGCTGTGATTAGTGACAAAGACATTTTTTGCTACCCCTTTTCTCTGAACCCCACATGTAAAGATGTTTTTATGCATAGCTGTCTGTTTTTTAGTTATTTCTAAGCTTTAATTAGATGAGGTAAGGGCTATTTTTCAGTCGCTCTGCTTTAGTAGCTCTTATTGAACTCTGCCAATCCGTCATTTAGTGCAGAGAGTTTCTTGAGGTTTAAGCCTTCCCTTTTCTTCGCACCCTCCATTCCTTACAAACTGTATTTCTGCTTGAGTGGGCATGGAAGCACGGTAGTGTTTCCCTCTAGGTTGACTGCTTTTGGCAGGGCAGCCACAGTGGGGTGTGTGTGTGTGTGGGGGGGGGAGTAGAGGGCTGTTTTTCCCCTGTTGGCTTGCCTCTGGGGGGGTGCAGCTGTAGCATTATCAGTCTATACCAGCAGTCATAGGGCAACAGGCAGCGTACACACAGACAACCATTCACATTCACATCTATGGGTACTTTACAATCACCAATTAACCTAACCACACTAACTGCATGTATTTGGACTGTGGGAGGAAACCGGAGTACCGACACAAACACAGGGAGAACTCTAAACAGAAAGTTCCCAGCCAAGGTGGATTTGAACCCAGGACCGTCTTGCTGTGAGGCAACAGTGCTAACCGCTGTTCCACCATGCTGCCCCCCGATAATTAGCATTAAATATTTTTTTCATTCGTTTGCAGACGTGGAGGGCCCAGTAAGAGCCCAGGGCAGTGGTTGGGGACTGTGTTGCAAGACAAGTCAATTAGTAAAGCTTTGATGTCTATAGTATTTTTGTGGGTTGAATGAGGCAGTCACCCTCTAGCATTTATGTCTGCATTTACTGTCTGTCTCTAAGGCCAGATGGGACCTGCAATTTTTAATGCTACTCCAACCCATTTGTGTTCATATCAGAATTAACAGTTGTGATGGAAAAGGAGGTTTGTAGGTTGAAGATTAGTGGAGGCCAGCTGCTGTTCAGCCCTGGCCCTGAGCATTTCAGCAACCTCTTTAATATAAGGGAATATTCAGCTGTATACAGTAGATTAGCAGTGGTGTTTTTTTCCCCTCTTTCTCTTCTCCAAGCTGGCAGGAAACTAAGCTGGCAGATGTCATCAGATTCATTGTTAGGAACTGGCAATATGCATGAAATTCCCAGCAGGGTGTTTGTAATTTGTAATCTTAATATAGACATACTATGGAAAAAAATATGGCAGAAAGTCATTTTAAACATCTTTCAATTTATAAAATGACAAGATAGGACTGTCTGTTTTTGGCTCTTTCATCACTGTAATGTAAAAATAATAATCCAATATTGCTGACATTGACTACAAAGATCATATGAGGATATTTGAAGCATTTTCTCCCCAAATTAATAAACAAAAAATATTCTGCATATATCCTTAGTACAAATGCATGAAACTTTCAGATGTACAGGAGAATATAAATAAAACATTCACTCAATTGTGGTCCACTTGTACTCAAAGGCAATAAATAAATAAATCATTTTTAAAAAAGGAGGACCGAGAAGTACAGTGCTGTCTTAATGAAGTGGGCAGTGAGGCTTATATATGGATCAGATGTGGATCAGACTTGACCACACATCCCATGTGGTGGTGAAGTATGACACAGGTGTTCAGCTCTTGGGTGACATCTGTGAAAAATGTTTATGGCCAGGGAGCTGGGAACGAGGATCAGTTACATTTAGGGCTGCCACTATCAGTTATTTTAGTAATCAAGTATTCTATCGATTATTCCATCCGTTTATTGACTAATCAGATGAGAAATACTTTGCATACTTTAACGTCTGTACTGCAATTTTTTCTTGCGTAGAAACAAACAGCGGTGGATGGAGCAGCTACAAAGTTTCCTTTTCTTCAAGTTGACACTTGCTGATCAGGTGGTTGATGAAGGGCTCCTCCAGCTGTTTCCCAGTAAAGGTTAAAAGGTGGTTACAGGAACAAGTGCTGCTTCTTTGGACACTGGAAAAACATTTCCTTTCGCTCCACCTGAGCTCACTGTCTTGGCTTCACCGCTTTGCGCTTGCTGAACATTTGTGTAAAAAAGCTGTTGCTCTTGTGTTATCAGTTTTTTTTTTATTAAAAAAAACAAACAACTGGGGGCTGCATGCGCTTAATGTTGTAATGCTTTTAATTTATAAGCATCCTCCGAAATATGTTTCTTTTGCAGGTCTAATTTTAGTCGCTAATCAGGGATTAAAGCATGAAAAATATTTTTGACGGAGCCCTTGGTACTTCCCGTACCGAACGATTGCTAGTGCTAATGGCGGCGCCCGCCAGCAAACTGTGGTTATGGCGATCCATTCTGGTAGCTACAGCTGAAGTGAAGAGAAAAAATAAAATCTGAAATTCTCAGCACATCGAGCACAGTACACACACACACATGGCAGAAAGCAGTGGAGGTGTGGAAAAATGTGTCAGCGATGATCCACTTGGTGTTAAAGGGTCGTTTCTTTTTCCCGAGGTGATGGAAATCAGTTGCAGCTGAGAACTTTAATGCTGCTAATGTGGGTGAAACGCTTCGCTTACATGGAGACACCTGAGTGCTACAGAGTTTAAACAAAGCATTGAAGCAACAAATTTGTGTCGAGGATTTTTTTTATAATCAAATTATTCAAGTTACTTGAGGAATTGTTGCAGCCCTGGTTACATTATTTGTCCACTAAATCTGACATTTTCAACTGTGCTTACTGGCATCATGTCTTTTACAATAAAGCAGGCTTTGTGATGTCACTGTGGTGCTTTGTTTTTTGCAGTAAGGTGAGGTACTGGAGAACGTGTTTGGGACTAAAATATTACATTGTGCATGCTCTAAAGGACGGTACTGCTTCAGATGGTAAAAATGGTTTGTGGTGTTACCTGCCTTTGTGAAAACATGCTTTCAACACAGTTTGCAGTGTATGCTGTTTGGCTTCTTTGTAGGACTTTAAATAGCCAAAGTATCTCCACACTACAGAATTCCTTACACCATTCTTTTCATCAGTGTCCTTATCTTTTGAGCCATTGGGCTGTGCCCATTGGGGTGTCGTGTTCAGTAATGCTGCTGCTTGACTTTTTATCTCCGGCTGTTTCAAAGAAACAAGTTGAGGTATTGTAATGTCCTTGGTGTTGGGAGCGTCTGTTCCACAAAAACTTCAGCATTCACAATAACTCAAACGATGTGACCTAGGAAGCTCAAATTCATACCAAATATGCATCTACTAAAAACCTCACTTGAGTTTGAATCTCAGTGACCTTAACCTAAAGGTAAAGGTCAGAGGTTTTCAGAAATTTTCTGAAAATCTTGTGAACATGATAACCAGAGAACACAGTTCAAATTCACTCCATAGATGCATACAAACTTCCATCCATCCATTGAACCAAATGATGTGGTAAGGCACACTAGTATGCCTTAGTCCAGGTATGGGTTGGGATTTAGTTACAACTGTACATTATTACTGCAATATACAGCTGTAAAACTTATTGATGATTTGCTAACTGTATCAGTAATTTGTAAATTCTCATTCTGCCTTAAAAAATAAATAAAATTAATGAAAAAATTCTCAAAGGGGAACACAGTCTGTTCACGCAGGGATTATCAGTTTGTCTAGTGGAGTGGTAACACGCTTGTATAAAAATGCTCAGTCTAGATGCCACCAGTGGGCAAAAGCATCTTCAAAAATATAATCAAAAGAAGAGCTGTTGATATTTCAAATGACACTGAAGCTATTTTGTGCAGAAATGAATACAGCTGTGCCTTGAAACATATATTAGCAAAGTGGTGTTGAATGTCAGCTCTATCTAATACCTGACCTTTCACACTTAATAATTATACTTTGCGGTGTTAGTTACCAACAGAACAAGAGACGCATGTGAGAAATCATTTGTTAGGTGCAATTTATGACTTTTGGGGCTGAGTGTAGAGTTATATTTATGAGTTAGGGCTGTCTAAATTACTGCAACATTGCTGTGAAGCCAGTCATTGCTCAAATGGGAGGTTAAATGAAGTATTGTCTAATAAAGTTGGTGTGTGTGCAAGCAGACTTCTAAAACTCACTGCACATCTGTCATTGATTACAGGTCCAGATATTTTACATAATTGTCCTCTTTTTGCTGTTAATGTTTCCTCGCTGATGTACAAGAAGCTAATGTTCTCATTTATTTATGTGAAAATGTGTTGTGAGGAAATGCTTGAAAGAAAACATGCATTAAAGAAAGAAAAAGCTGTTAAATTCCAACAGTCTACATTCATCAACAGCACTTCAAGCACTTCAAGCGATTACGAAGTAGAAATGAAGAAAGATCCATTCTTCAGTCCATTCCTGGTGTTAAATCAGGGCATTAGGTCAACTCTAGATCCATCTTGGCTTATTGAGGTTTTTCCCAAAGCACAGCTCTTTGTTTCTCTTAGAAAAGAAAAAGAGACACCCATTTATTAAAGATGTTCTTTTTTTCTTTCTTTCTTTTTAAATCCCAACCATTGTTATCCTAAAAAACCCCACAAACAAATGTGTTTGTGGGAACAGAAGCTTCTAAGTCAGCAACTTAAGATTTTATGCTAAATGGCATTCTCACAACTATATCGGCTATTTCAACTATATCATAACAGTACATCTCTCTGTTTTCACATTAAGCTAATGTTTACTTCTGACACACAAGTCCATATATATTTTATTTTTTTGTTAGATTCTCAATGATGCCTAGCTGTTTTCACAAATTAACCTGGAAAATATTGGGAGATTCAGGTTAGAAGTTGTCCAACGTTATCCTTTCACACTCATACTTGTTAAAGACCCAGGGTTCTAGCCAGCGGTCGATTGCCCAGCGCTGCTCCTTGGTGACATGCCAGCAATTAGCATTAGCAATTGGTTGTTGGGTACCAAGAGGGTGTCCCCCCATCCCCCGGTCATACCATCACGCTGGCCGGTGAAATTTTTCTGGCTGAAACCCTAAAGACCAGTTTAGATAATATCTATAAAATTAGTGAAATTTTTTTGTTTGTTTTTTTTTCCGAGCAAATAAAAGCTGCATAAAAAGATTTCTGAGTAAATATATAGTTTTAGGTAAAGTTTATTATTAAGTGCAGTGAGGGAGGATCTGAAGTTTTTTTTTAAAGTTATGCTTTGTCTAACAGTTTTTTATTGCTCCACCTTAGAAATGCATAGTTGTGGGTCTATTACACAAATATCACCTTGGCATCATCAGATTAGACTAACTGTATTTGTCTTTATTATTTTGAATGCAGTATTAATGAGTTAAAAGAGAACTGATTAATACTGGCTTTTCTTTTTCTTCCTTTTTTCTTGCAGCCTTTTAGTATGTTTTATTTTCCCTTTTGCACTTAGTGATTTCATGTCGTCATTTCTCTTTGGCTGCCTCTCTTGCTGTTTCCACTGATTTATTTTGCACCTGATGTGTAGATTACCTGAATAATTTCCACTACTTCAGTTTGTATGAATACTTTGAATAAAAATCTAAATCTTGTTGTCAGTTTTTCCCAAACACAGTAAATCTTCCTTTCAGATTTCATTACAAACTTCCCTTCTCAGAAATGCTCCAAGAAACCAGACTCTCAAATATTCATTCAATTTGTTTCCATGCGCAAGTCCTTGGCTGAAGCATCAGTCCCAGTTCTGCCCACACCAGAGGTCTTTGCCATATTAGTCCTAAAATGGATGGTTTGAAATGATTGATTCCTTGGATATTTTTTTTTAAATAAATTAATTTAGTGACAGATACCTCTGTGCTAAGGGATACCCCAGTCCCTTTTCACCAGTAGTAAATAATTCTTGCATATTTAGAAGGTGTACTCATGATGCTGGACAAACATTGGTACATGGCACTGAAAGCAGGACTCCAACCTTGTGTTAACAGTCAGTAAAGTCCCTTTGGCACCCTGTCATAAGTATAACTGCTCAGAGGAGTTGAACTAATAAACAATCAAAAGCCCCTTCTGTGTTATAAGCTAGCTTTCCATGCCAAACACTGCAGAGTTCTTCAGAATCAGCAGTAATTCAGATTACTGTTCTGTAGTTATAGCTCAGTTTCATGCCAACACTTGGCTCAGTCCAAGTCAGTAGCATCCAAGAAGCAGATCCTATAATTTCAACATGGGATTTAACCCAACTACTTCATTTTAGCTGGAAAAATAAATATTTGATAGCGAATGCATAGTCATTATGTTGTTGTGGAAGAGTTGTTTCTGTCTGATAGTAATTGCTGCAGGCTTTAACCATTAAATTATTACTAAAAGTATGTAGTATTTAAAAATTATAGCAGTACAGAGTATAGTAACTCGGCATGTCTGTATTTGCAGTGTTTCTATCAGGGAGGCAACATTAAATATTGATGGAAACACTGCATTTCAAAAAGCTGGATAAATTTGGAGCTGTGTGAATTTGTGGTGGTGGGGAGGTTAGAGAGGCAGAGAAGTCCCTAAAAGGGTGGTGTTGCTATCCAGTTTAATTTTGCTGATCTGTGCATTTAGCAGAACCAGTTGGAGGAAGGTATGGCAAGGTCAGACCACATATGTTATTATTACGGGTGTTAGTCTTCCTGCTATGTCAATTCTTCATAGACCACAAATTGTCAGAGTTGGGGAATTAATGTTTGGGGTATCAGCTGGCTGTTAAGTTCTAACAGTCTTTCATTTTTGTTGACTGTTAGACCTCTTCTCAGGACCAAGTGGGTTTGTGCCAATTATGATTGGCATCTTCCTGACCGTTCTGTTGACCTTTAGTTCTGGTCTTCTGATCAGCTTGAGGAGAAGACAGGTTTTACTGTTAACACTAGGCACTTTTGGGCTGCATGAACTTTTTCATTGTTCTAATAACTATTTGGAGGTATTATGCCCTACTAGAGATCATTGTGATTTTAGGGTCATTTTAATGCCTATGCTGGAGTAAGTTCTCAGCATAGTGATTTATTGTGATCGGTCCTGACATGTGCTGATTGGTGAATGCAGCACAAGCAGCACTAGTAAACACTGGTAAAACGGCCATTTAAGCGATAGCTCTTAATATCAGCTTCAAAAAGATTAAACAAAGGAAAAATGACCTGACAGTGAGATTCAGGCTTTGTTTTGCTTAAATTCGATGGAGGAAATACAGTGCGATTTTGACTCCATCCAGTCTTATCTAATTCATGGTCACAGTGGGGCTGGCCTGTCTGTAGACAGCCCAAAAGATTGACATAATTACTGTGATGTCACCCACTGGTTAGTGAAGTCCTGTTACAAAACCTTGAGATGCGTGTTTTTTGGCGTCACCATCTTGGTGTTTTATAACTGGATGTGACAAGGGAGGGGTGGATCTGACTGAAATTGCATGCTCATTGGTTAACGATTTGTCAACCATCAGTCTGAACCTAACTACTGCAATGCTTCAGAGGCGGCATACAGCCTGGCCAGAGCCCCAGTCCACAATTTGACTAGTTAGGGCAAAATGTAAACATTTTCAACAAGCAAGTCCCCTCTACTTGCTACGAGGCATCCACTGTGCAGCGAAGCAGTATAGAGAGAAGATGAAGTGGTTATTGCCTGACTTCAGAGGTCCCATTAGTGATGCAAATGAAAACAACAAAAAGGAAGGTATGTAATTACTCAAGGACCTGCTCAGAGCCATTTTGTCTAAAAGCAGCTATTGTTATCAGCCAATATTTTTTTTTTTTACAACATCGCACAATTCAAAGCATAACATAACCAAACACCCATGTGACAAAAGATCTGCACAACCAGAATAATTGGAAAAACCCATGTGGGTGGTGTTGTTTGTTTTGTTTTTTAATGAAAGCACATACTCTGACTGCAGATCACAGTTTTGTTTAGTTTTTATTATACGCCCGTTGAACGACAGGACGTATGATGTAAACACCCATGGCAGGTGGGTGGGCAGACGGTGTCCATTGAAGTGTCCGCTCAATATCTTGAGAACCATTCGGCCTACACTTACCAAACTTCATGGGTCAATAGCTTATGACCAAAGCAAGGTTGGGATTATATATGGAGTCACTGGGGTCAAGATTAAGGTTAATGTAGTGCGGTGGTTATATTTTGCCCCGCTAGGCGGTGCTCTTATTTAACTTCTGGAAATAATATTGGTGTAACTCATCTACAGTTAATATGTTTAAAACCTTAATTTTCAATATCAGTAATATTAATATTCAATGATGCTTAAGAAATTAGGTACATGGTAGTCATTTTACTATTCAGTGGGTGCTCCTTTACTGAAATGTTTTTGACTGGTACTGTAGATAATGACTTGGATAATTATTTAATAAATTTTCTGAACCTATCATATCATCAGTAACATTACAGCTTCCTTTTCCCTTCACAGACAGAATAGAGACATCATTGTATATATTTCCTCCTGCTAATGAGACAGTTTTTAGGTTTGTCTTTATAACCTTGACCATTCAGCTAATGGGTTTCCTTCCTTACACCACTGTGAATTTGACCCATTGTGACACTTCAGTAATGGCTTGATTCAGTGTGCAGCACTGGTCTCTGAGGTGAGTTTATTGCCACTCCTGAATACAGGCATTAGCCTTCAATGATGGACGCTGGCCCAGGTCCAGCATGCCATAGCTTCACAATGAGCTCACTGTCGGGAGCTAAGATCACCTCCTCCTCTCCCCCTTTCTCACTACAGACAGAAATGCCACATACAGAGTTACTGTTTTTATGTCAGTGCTGCAATACATCCTCAGCTTTTTCACTGTCAACAGTTTGTAAGAGCATTAATGCCGACCTTTACAGGCATCTAATTTTATCATTATCAGTGTAGTTGGTTGCACTTATGAAATACCCTTTAAATATGTAGGTCGAAAACACTCTGGCTTTTATACCGTATTTCTATAATCTAATCATTTTTTCCCCTTCAGAATATCTAAATCAAGCATTCAAAATTATTTTCAAACGTCCTCACTTAAACTAATAATATATATCTTGCAGGAAATCTGCACTGCCTTTCATCATAATGGAGTCATGTGAAGCTGGCAAGAGCATCAGCAATCATGCGAAACCCACAAAACAGTTCTTATGACCATTAAGTAATGTCACAGAAATAACAGCTGCTTTTAGGCTAGGTCTCATCTGCACAGACACAAAGTCGCTATGTAAAGCAGAAAAGGCCAGAATTAAAAGTAAATTAAAAAAGTGGGTCAATAAATAAATCACTGTGTCTCTGCTTAGACTCCTGGGGGCAGTAGTCCCCAGCCACCTCCTCCAACTCCAAACCAGCCTAGAGAAAGAAGTTCTGCAGGGTGTCCTCCACTCACTCCCCATACATGCCACCAGGAGAAGGACAGCTCCAAGTCAGCACAGGTCCTCCATCAAAAGCTGAAATCATCAAAGCTATCAAGAACATGAAGAATAGCAAAGCTGCAGGCCCCAATGGCATCCCCCCCCCTAGAGAAGGGGTGGGCGAGATGGACCAAAAATATCTCTATATTTTTTAGCTGAATGGTGATATACAATATATATCTCGATAGTTTTTCTTCCCAAAAGGTATAAATAAAAAGGCACTTCTCTATTCAAAGCTACATGTCCCAAATGTCACACGGGCACTTTTATTAACATTCAGCTGTAGATGTACATGAGCAATTGCTCAGAAATAAACTATTGGCATATTTAAATAATAATGCTCCTCAAATAAATTAATGCTTTTTTTCCTTTATAACAAAAGACTCACAGCCGTGCTATTAAAATGTAAACAGAAAAGATACAGAGCAAAAATAGCAAAAGGCTGACTTATTCTTTAAAAAGCCAGTCTGCAGTGGAGTAGACTTCACCAAAGTGCTTCCTCCTGTGTGTACTCCTGTACATCTAGTGCTCTGTGCAAATAACAAAACATGTAAACAGACTGAATGAGCAAAATTCCATCCTTCAGTCAGCAGCATTCTAGCTAGCTCATTAAATCCATAGACGTATGCACTGACGTATTACGGTAATGGGCCCACCTGCTCAATGCTGCGTCTCAGCTGGCTGCATAACGAGGACACGAAAAAGACCCACTTCCGCAATTAAGGTCACATGACTTATGGTACAAACCAGCTGCCAGGTACTCTTGGGAGTCCAGGTGATGCCAAAGCGTACGAACAGACGCAGTACGAAGGTTGCATGTACACGAAACACTGCAACAGCAGACAATTTCAGGTTTCCAAAAGTCGCAGATGTCACCTGAAAAAGTCACTAAATTTGACGCTAGTCGCTTTTTTGAAAGAAGTTGCTGGGGGGTCTGAAAAGCTGCTAAATCTAGCGACAAAGCAGCGAGCGAGAGAGGGAGAGAGAGGCTGGCAGTGTGAAGCTGTGCAGAGACAAACTGGGAAAAGGGAAAGGTGAACTGGTGGATCTACAAGTATGATTGAAAGGTGACATAGACTAGATCGATATAAACGCTATTGTCTCATCTTATATCGCGTATGAAAATATATCAATATTTCCTAAAAAGTTAATATATCGCCCAGCCCTACCCCAGAGACACTCAAAGCTGACCTGGCAGGTTCAGCAGTGATTTTACAGCCCCTCTTGCAAAAGATCTGGAAGAGTGAAGAAATCCCCACAGACTGGAAGTTAGGTTGCTTGGTAAAGCTTCCAAAAAAAGGAGACCTCTCCCAATGCAGCAGTTGGCGAGGGATCGTGCTCCTGTCTATCCCCAGTAAAGTCCTTACCAGAGTCATTCTTGAGAGACTGAAGGAAGCCCTAGACAAGCGACTACGACCAGAACAGACAGGAGTTCGACAGAATAGATCATGTGTCGAACAACCCTTTGCATCATAGTAGAGCAGTCCATTGAATGGCAGTCTTCCCTCTGCAAAACATTTGTGGACTGGAAGCTAGTGAGACCCTATGGAATCCCTCCAAAGTTCATCAGTATTATCCAACATCTATACAAAAACTCTACCTGCCAAGTAGTCCACAGTTGAAAGCTGACCTCCACCTTCACAGTGAAGACCGGAGTGAGACAAGGATACTTGCCGTCACTCACAATCTTCCTGTTGGTCATCGACTGGATTATGCAGGAGTCAACCTCAGGCGATAGCACCGGCATCTAGTGGACCTTCACTAAACAGCTAGAGTTGCTGGAATTTGCAGACGACATTAGCCTCCTGTCCCACCAACAACAGCATGTGCAGTCCAAACTGAACAAGCTGTTTGAGGAAGCTGAAAAGTCTGGTCTGAAGATCAACAAAGAAAGAATGAAGGTGATGCGAATCAACAACAAGCAAGAACTACCAATTCAACTGCAGAAAGAAAATATTACAGAGACTGACCATTTTGTCTAGATGGGAAGCATAATCAGCAGGAATGGGAGAACAGATGATGACATTCAAAGCTGCATTAACAAGGCCAGATATGCATTCAAGACCTTGTGCCCCATTTGGCGCTCCAGAGCACTGTCCCTCCACAATAAGATCCACATCTTTAACACCAATGTGAAGACAGTTCTTCTGTACGGCTCAGAGACCTGGAGAGTGACGAATACCAACACCAACAAACTCCAGACCTTCACCAGTAGATGCCTGCGGCACATCTTAAACATCAGTTGGCCCAAGAAAATCTCCAATTCCAACCTCTGGGAGAAAACCAAGCAAGCTCCTGTCAGCCAAGACATTATTGTAAAAGTGGGGCTGGATAGGACACACCCTGCGCAAACACATGGAGATACCATTGCCAGACAGGCACTTGGACCTGCAAGGGAAGAGGAAAGTTGGAGAAGATCGGTTGAGAGCGAAGCAAAGGCTGCCGGAATGACATGGGCTCAGCTGAAGGGAATTGCCCAAAATCGAGTCCGCTGGAAGAGTGTTGTTGCGGCCCTTGGCTCCTTGAATGAGTTCACATGTAAATGAAAACATCAATTAATGTCAGATTTTTTTTTTAAATGAGATTGCTCACATTTCTGGTGCATCAGCACTTCAGAGTCTGAAGAGGGTTTTCAGAGCTCAGCTGTTAACTCAGTGAATGAAAGTGCGTGTTTGCTGATCTATGTAGCATTACAGTTAACATGACATGAGAGATCCTGAAGGATCAGTGTAGTTTTAGTACATCTGTGCAAGGGCTGTTATCCTTTTTACAGTCCATGATTGCAGGAAGTTTCTGGTGAAAGCCAGGAAACCCAGGTTGTCCTTGATGAGCCATCCAGCTGTGTCCTAATTCAGATAACCTTCCACCATTTTACCCCAAAGGAATACAGTCAGCACTTTAGGAAACCTTCACCTTTGGCACAACAGTCCAACCCAGGACAGAACATGTACAAAATCAGTCGGCATACTTTAGTGTAAATTTGATTTATAGAAGTCTTGAGCCAAACAAGTATCTGTAGTTTTATAATTTTACCCCTGGGTCCCTGGGTATATATTTCAGTTTTCTTTAAATACACATAAAATTTAAATACAAAACGTGAAAGAGCAGATCAGAGATCTGTCAAATGAACCACGTTATAATAAATTAGGCCATCATAGCAGAGTAAAAAATATGCTCACTGCTGTTACCCTTGTGTATAGATGTGAGTAACACATCTGGCTCTTTTGCCCTCACACACTTTTAAAGTGTTTTTTTCTACCCACACGGGGAATGTGGGTGGCTGGACTGTGACATATGACTGCTCTCATGTATGTTGGCATGCACTAAAAGTCATTAAGAGGCCAGGAATAAAAGTAGACAGCCTTTCCTTGGTTTAAAAAAAAAATTTTTTTTAATACTTTGGAGCAGCCTGGGTAGCTTTAGTTTCATTTAACACTGAGTTACTAGGTAGCTAATATTAAACCAGTGTAGAATTTCTAGTACTAAGCAACCACCCCTGTATTCTGCACTTGGACAAGTTGGTGCGATACTTGCTCTAAAAAAAAAAAAAAGTAACTTAGAATAGAATAGCTTTATTGTCATTATATGTCACATATAATGAAATTACAACTTGAATTATGATTTTAATCCAGTTTTATAGAGAGTGTTGTTAAAATAACAAATTTTAGGGAGCGAGAATCCATGGTGTAAATTACGCTTAGTGCATATTGTTTCTATTTTGCTGATGTGCATTGTGGTCGGGTGTGGTTTGGGTTGGTTGCAGACTTCCTACTTGCTTGAGTGGTCTGGCTGGCCCATATATACAATGGATAAGCTGTAGACACTTGTCTCTGACCAGGTCAATATGTATAGGCATCTCTAAAGTAATAAGGATTCCCAGATGGCACAGCACTCACAGAGCAAGATTGCTTCAATAGTTGAAAAAAACCAGAGAGGAATTTTTTTTTTCAAATTTATCTTTTGCTTTTTCAGGGGCTTAATTTATGTTTTTCTTAGCAGCAATGCCGGTTCTTAGGAAAGCACTACAAGAAGAACAAATGGTTATGATTGATGTCACATTTCTCATTTGCAGTGATTAATTTTTCCAAATACTGGTGTTGGCTTTAGTATTCCCTGTATTCATGATAACTGCACTTTATCATTGTATTTTCCTGCAAAAATGCACTTAGAACAGGCTTTTCTTCACACTATATTACTGAATTATTTCAAACAAATCAAAACCTAAATGAGCCAGAACTGGCTTGTTTAGTTGGACAGCAACACCGATAAAACATAACATTATAACCACCTGCCTAATATTGTGTTGGTCCCCCTTTTACTGCCAAAACAGCCCTGACCCGTTGAGGAATGGACACACCCCTGAAGGTGTGCTGTGATGTCTAGAACCAAGATGTTAGCAACAGATCCTTTAAGTCCGGTAAGTTGTGAGGTGGGGCCTCCATGGATCAGACTTGTTTATCCAGCACATCCCACAGATGTTTGATTGGATTGAGATGTGGAGAATTTGGAGGCCAAGTCAACATTTCAAACTAGTTATGCTCCTCAAACCATTCCTGAACCATTTCTGCTTTGTGGCAGGGGGCATTATCCTGCTGAAAGAGGCCACAGCCATTAGGGAATACTGTTTCCAGGAAAGGGTGTACTTGGTCTGCAACTAGGGCTGCAATGGTTCATCAATTAACTTGAATAATTCGATTATAAAAAAATCCTCGACACAAATTTGCTGCTTCGTTTAAACTCTGCAGCGCTCAGGTATCTCCGTGTAAATGGAGCGTTTCACCCACATCAGCACCATTACAGTTCTCCGTAGTTGTCGTCTTTTTCTTCTTCTGGGTTTAATGGCGTTAGACAAAAAAGCTTAGAGCTGCATTACCGCCACCTACTGATCTGTGTGTATCAGGCATTTAAAAAAACCTTGAAAACATGTTTCCCATGCCTCCACCGCTCTCTACCGTGTTTGTGTGTTTTGCTTGCTGTGCTAAGAATTTCAGCTGTTATTTTTTCTCTACTTCAGCTTCCAGTTTAACCGCAGTTTACTAGCGAGAGCCGCCATTAGCACTATCGAGCGTCCGATACGGGAAGGACCCCTTCCCCGTCAAAATATTTTTTATACTTTAATCCCTGATCAGTGACTAAATATAGACCTGCAGTAGAAATGTGTTTAGGATAATGCTTGTGAATACAAAGCATTACAACATTGCGCTCTTGAGGCTTCAGTTTTTCAACATAAACACGGATAATGCTTGATCGGTGTATAGTTTAACTCAAAAACAATTTGTCGTTCCCTGAGTTATTGATTGCTTACTCAACCAAGTCAATCCACTAATGGATAATCTGCCAATCATCAGTCAGTGTTAAGTCCTTCAGTTAACAAACTTGCAGACTTTGCAGTTCAGTCACAGAGTTAATGGCCTCTGAGATTTGGCCCTTTAACAAACAGGCTATTGCTCATCAAGAGATACAAGAACTTACCTTTGCGAGGATGAAATAAGATGGATCAATCTTTTTCAGACCAATCAACTGATAAAGTTTTCTGCATTCTGTATTAGAGATGTGATATGTGAGCGTTACCTGGAGCAGTTATTGGTACTTTTTGAACATAACAGTACATTACAGCCTACCCGATGTAATGTACTATTATGTAGGACAGAAAATAGTTGATTATTTAAGACTTTTCCAAAATCAAGCAATCACTGTTATTTTGATTCAGTTTGTTTTTAAAACATACTGGGGCCTTTTAGCCTTTATTGCAATAGACAGTGTAGAGAAGACAGGAAAGCTAGGAGAAAGACGAGGGGAAGCCACACAGTAAATGGCCTCGGGGTGGATTCAATCCCAGGCCTGTGCATTAGCCTCATGGCGTATGGATTGCCTGCTTGACCCAGTGAGCTAAACCAGTGTCCCTAATTCAAAGTTTTAATTGTAAAGTGAAATTGGAGGAAGCGTTTTTCAAATTAAAACCATTCCAGCGTAATAAATCTGTTTGCCGAGATGAATAAATAATCTTCATCCTACTGTTCTCTAAATTTATACATAACAAGCTTTTGTGATATCGATGATGCACATTATCTGGGTTTCAGTTTAAATTGTGAATAAATGCTGCAGCGTGCCTGAGGAGAGTCTGGTGATTCATAGCTGCTCAGACAACAGCGCAGCTGGAGAGGAGGCTGTTTCCCAAAGGAGGCAGGAGGAGGGAAGAAAAAGTAGTATTTTCCCATGACATCATCATTAATTTCTCCTCTGCAGCCTGAAGATGACTATGAACTGTCTCACTCTGAGCTCACAAGATGCTCTAAACTCGTACACCCCGAAGGCACCATTTTATTTTACTGCCATATAACCGCAAAGTGCAGACTGACCTCAGCATTGTTCAAATTAATGCAAGTACATTAAAGGAGGATTAGGTTCAGAGTTTTCAGGTTTTCTTAATGTAATTTAAATCCAGCTGCCGAGTCACGAAGCGCATTCATTGGTGGATATCTGCAAATGTCATTGTTTTTGTAGATTAGAAGTGGGCTGCATCGGTCTGACTTTGTGTAATGGGGCCTTATGCAGTGTCAGTCCCAACAGGCCCTTTGTGGGCACAATTAAAAAAAGTTAAAGAATTCATTCCCTGTTTTTTTTTTAATTATTTAAAAAATTCCACAGAAGACTTTCCATGGTTGTATTCTTTGGCTTTGTACCTTCTGTGTTTCTATTGTTTGTATAGCAGCATCTAATTTTAAAACTTCTGGCACCCTGGTAGTTAGCATAGACAGTATACAATATGGACCTAACTACCGTGATGTCACGCACTGGTTTGTGAAGTCCTGACTTGAACTCTTTCACATCTAAGTGTTTTGAAACTGGATGTGATGATTGAGGTGTACATCTGACTGAAACCACAGGTTCTGTCAATCAAAAGTCATTAGCCAATGAGCATGCCCTGTATAATCCTCCTCATGGACACATAGGATTTAAAAATTTACAAAATGGGATCAATGTTTTATTCAGTATGAGACAAAATGAGTGACAGAGATCATACACTCATCGGGAAAGTGTTTAGTGAGGTCAGGATGTTTTTCCAAAGACTTCTATAGGGATGAAAGTCTTTTTGTGGCCCAGGTGTCGTCCCCTATTGGCCATTAAAAATAATGCAGTTATGAGGTACTTTGCTGTTGGCTTCACCTTCAGACTTACTCGTACCTGCCTATAGTTTACTCTTCTGTTTTTATTGTTTAATGGTGTTCAACAGACAGGTTGTAGTGACTTTGAATTTTGGAAAATTATGCCCAACCCAAAGTAAAATGTGTTCTGTATTGAATAATAATATTTAAACTATTATCTAATAATTTACCTACCATTCATTTATGTGACATGTAAAATGAAGTACATCTAAATGTTTTTTTTTTTTTTTATTTTTACCCTTTCCCTTTCTTTTTTTGGTCATCTCCACAGATCGAGAAGGAGTCAATCCATTCTCTGCACGTGAGTAAACAGGCTAACATTATTTGAACATAACAGAGTTACTGCTTATACACCAGCATGAGCATGCCAGGCTCGTATGTTAGCATTCTTCTGCAAGACAAACTGAGACACCTGAGCCAAATTAATGTCTCCTTTCCATTTAATTATCTTGGAAAACATATCAAATGTTGCAGTTTATTTATCTATGGCATTTTTTTTTTTGGTCTGATTTAAGTGAAACTGACAATAATGCATTTTCTGGTAATTACACAAGTTGGAAAGGGCAGTGACTGGTCTGGACAATTATTTTAAAGCAAGTGTCTCAGTGACATTGAGCAGGCTATCACTACTTGAGAGAAAAGTAAGAAGTGTGGGTCTGAGAAATGCCTGACATTTCTGCTTCAGAGCCTTCTGGCGTCATTTCACTGGCAAGTGTCTGCTGATGACAGGAAAGAAAATGCCAGAGCGGGTATGAAGATATAAGCCATGCAACAAGGGGTCAAAATAGGTAGTCTTGCATATGTTATAAAGTAATTAATCAAATTTAATACAGTTTTATTCTAACTCTGTGTTAATGACTTAATCCACAACAGTGATATAAAATTGAGTGTTCCCTTTGTTTATACCATCTCCACTGGCTTATGTGAGCTATAAGAGCTAACAGGCAAGTAACATTATTTCCGTGTTGTTATTGTGTAAAGTATTGTAATTTGCAAAGGCTCTCTGCACCCTTAATTACAATATAGTATCAACAAATTACATCTCGCATGGTTTGATGTCATAATTCAGCTGCTGTACCACTTACTATTCACTAGATTTTGGTTTAGTGAAGTGAGCAATCATAGTCTGGGTTACTGTGGGCAGTGTGGGATGCCATAAGGATCATTCCATAAAAGATCAACCAAGTGTAAAGAAGTTCCAACCTGAACCCCTCTCAATCAGCTCATTTTTTTTATGTACAAAAATGTTAGTGTGTTACAGTGGATAAAACATTGGCCACCTTAATTCCCATTAGGCATATAGCAGTCAAGTCAGTTCATTTTCATTATATAAAAATTTAATTCAAAACAGTCTTCTCATGGTACTTTTTTAAGATAAAGACCCTACAATATAATAGGGAAGAACTTTATGATCCACAGATCAACTATAAACAGACAAGATTGTGGAGAAAAATGCTTCCTCTTAATGTTAAAATAAAGAATTACACACTGTGGACAGACAATAAAACGTGCTGCAAATTGTGCACATTTTTAAAAGTTCTGACATTGTTATGCATAATAAAAAAACACGCAAATCTCATAAGTTGCAAGTAGGTCAGCAGACTGTTTATAAGGGCTGTATTATTTGGTGGAGGAGCTGAGAAATGTGACACCCAGCAGTCCAAGGCTGACAACAGATACACTGACACAAGCTCTCCATGATTACTCTGTTCACAGCAGCTAACAAGACTGACAGGACTTACACACCGTTTTCTCCCCATCTTCACTCTCAGCCACATCACACTCGCCAAGGCTGAAAGGAAAACTATAGTTTGTGCATACTTGGTTTGTGCAGATTTGCACTTACTGTAAAACCTCAGGTATGCTCTAAATCTAAACTACTCCTCAAAGTTTTTGCAGCAGTTTTTTTGTATCCTGGTTTTTTCATTCCATGGTATCTGTGTGACAGAGCAGTGACCGCGGCTGCTGAAGTGCACTGACGCTTAAAAATATAGTTTAAAGATAAACAGGAGTATATATGTGGCAATGTTTAGTTTGAGATTATATTTGTGCTGTCGTACTAGAAAAGAGTCCTAAGTTCTTGTCTAACTTATTAACCATGAACCCCCAGCCCAGTCTTAATGAAATGCTTGAACCACCTCAACTGGCTTCTTTTGATGTGGAGCAGTGGCTTTACTTTTAGCCTCTTCCAACCAACCAAGCTCCTCACCCAATCTCTGAGAGCCCAGACACCATCCTGAGGAACCTGATTTTTCATTCTTTGGTCATTACCCAATGCTCATGGCTAGGAACATAGATTAACTAGGAAATTGACATCTTCGCATGAACACTCAGGTCAGCACCCACACCACTGCTGTTGCTGCTTCAAACTGTCAGTCTCCTGCCCCCTTTATTCCTCACTTGTGAACAAGACCCCAAGATAATTGAGTTCTTCCACTTTGGGCTGGGAATGAGTTGCTGCCCAGAGTGAGCACCTCACTTTTTTTCTGACTCAGAACTATGGCCTTGCACTCGGTTACAAAAAGCCCCTGTGCAAACTGAAGGTTGTTGCTTGATGAAGCAACATCACATCATCTGCAAAAAGCAGAGTTTCTAGGTATCCCTTGACTGCAACAGAAATTTTTTTCCATCCGAATCCATGAGAAAGGGCAGCTCTGGCTGAATCCAGCACCCACCCGAACAAGTCAAATTGATTTTCGGCAATGTGAATCAAGCTCTCACTATGGTTGTACAGGTTGGTATTGTTGTAATAACTTAGGATTAAATACTGCAAGTAAATTAATATAATATAATATAATATAATAAGGTAAAATGTAAAAAGTACAAAAATATTTCATAAGAAAGTCCTACAATATAAAAACAAGTCTTTACCAGTGATTTAAAAGAAGAAACTGCCGGAGATCCTCAGGCAGATGGTTCCACCACTGAGGAGTCCTCACAGCAAACGTTCAGTTTTCTTTTGTCTTTTATAATCATCCAGTGGCTACATTGTGAAGGCTTTAGTGCTTCAGGTGCCTGTTTTATTTGTATCATCTTGTTGCTTTGCCTTGCAGTGGTGAGTCGGGAGCCGGTAAGACGGAAAACACAAAAAAGGTTATTCAGTACCTGGCACATGTTGCCTCCTCCCACAAAGGACGAAAAGACCACAACATTCCTGTGAGTATTAACAAGTCTCACCCTTTTCTCATTCCTATCACACTAAAGCATTTTTTTCTGTTCAGGAAGCAAGTAAATAACTGTAATTTGAGATCTTAATCAAAAAATAATAATGTACTTTATGATTTTTTTTCCTGATTTTTTTTTGTTAAAGAGTAAATATGAAATTAATGGACAACAACAATAATATTTTTAAATTTAGCATTAAAATTATTGTTCTGATTAAAAAAAGTTGTACATACTGGTAGATTAACCATTACATAAAAATAAAAAATAGTTTTGGTGATTACCAGTACTGCTAGTTTAGGGCACCTCTGGCATAAACCTTAAATTGGGTGGTGGTCCAGTAAATTTATTAGGCACAGTAAATTGTAATTTACAGGTCACAGCTGAAAGGCGTAAAACCTTCACATGCAGTTTTGTAGATTACATTTTTCTGCTTCAAGCAAAATGATCGAAATCCAGAAATACTTTTAACTTTTGACATTTTCTCTCCCGTATATAAATCCTAGGATTGCAACAAAATCCTTTTATTGAAAAACTTGAGTAACTAATTGATTTCACTGCAGTTTTTACACGCAAGGCCATCCAGTGGGCCACATGAGGGGCTTTGATGTGTAGTTTCTGGCCCCTGGTCCATATGTTTGACACCCTTTATTTAAATACTGTTTATGCAGTAGATTTTGATGTAAAATTAACTCATGAGGGGGAGGTCATTCCACTGCTATCGTACTAATGCAGCACTAGAGGAGCGCTGTGATTGAGAGAAAGGTAAAAAATTAACCCATAGGCAGTCTCTCCAAGGTGGGTTTGTTGGTTATGATTGTAAAGCATCTTTGCACAGGATGTTTGTGCACACTCTAATGGTTTACATTTGTTTATCTGTAAAACAGCCAGAATCACCTAAACCAGTGAAACTGCAGGCAAGTTTTTATGCTTTCTTACACTCCATGTTCATATGCATGCTGCACTAACAGTTTCCTTTCAGACAGTATTCACTTGTCTATAGCTTGGGCTAATAAAAGATCCGGGCTCATCAAATGGTGTCAGTGATTACTTTTCACACTTAATTAAGCTGCCTGGTGTTAACACTGAAGATAGCTTATTCAGCATATACTTTGTCTCTTTCTCTATCAGGCACAAAATGCAGTTGTAAGTAAATTTTAAATGTGGCATGATTATTCAGACTTCTTTATTATGTTTAATTGTGCTTTATTGTGAATTTGTGTGCTTTTACTGTGATTCACACGGGTTGTAACATAATCACGTGTGTGTGGCTTTTATTTGTTGTTGTAGCTGCATAATAAAGCCTCAGATGTCATTTTGTATTTTAATTGTATCTATATACTTACATAGGTAAAGATAATATCTATGTATATCTCTGTTGTGCACTGTTAAGAAAGAACTGGTGACCTTCCTTTTTTATTTTATTCATTTTAATATTTTTTTAAGTATATCACCATCAGAAATTATGATTAGCCCAGCAGCACTTTGGTGATCCTCTGGCCTGGTCATCAAGACCCTAGGCAGCCTGCAGATAGCTCTGTGTCTTCATGTTTTTGTGACTTCATTCCAAAATACCAGAAGTTCAGGGCACAGTTACCTGACTGGGTCATTCCATGTAAAATGAATTCAAGTAAAATGTTTTCACCTGAGTCACTCACAATCAGCTTGTTTATTTATTTTACTTAACTTATTGCACACTTGAAATTTCAACATATTTAATGGAGCCTTTGTTTTAATACTATGAATATTTTGAGTTGCAGGCCCTTAAATGTTGTCACTTTGTGCTTTGCATTATTTTCTATTTCTTTCTACAACCAAGTGGGTCATGAAGAGTACATCATAGTTTCAAAAGCAAATCCGTACTACGTAATATCTGCGAGATATGACACAGAGCAAGCAATACGTAACTGAACCAAAGCAGACTATATAA
>JAMQGT020008466.1:0-18054 GCA_024447675.2 Pterophyllum scalare
AGTTTTTATGAGCTTTCAAATTCAAAAGTAACTTAATGTGTTTTTTGAAAATAACTAAGTTCAGCAAAACCACCAAAGGAAAAAACAAAACTAGAGGCAGTCAGACAGTATCTCAGTGATGTTAGCATGTTTGCTAGCATGGTGTGCTGTTTGGTAGAAGAAGACCTAAAAAGCTCTCCAGCACATGATCAGAGTTTAGGATCGGTGCCCTCTATGCTGGGATCACTGGGCCCAGGTGTTCCCAGTCACCAACAACCTAACCACACCTGTCAGGCACCTGTAAATAAAACACAGCCATAAATAACCTGCCAGTCCAGCAGTCAAAAGCTTTCATCAGATTTTTATAGTGCGGGATCATGCAAAGTCCATCATTTGTTTGACTGCTGCTCATTATTTTACCACTTTCAGTAACATACTTGCACACAGACCTAATCATTGCTGTCTGGATTCTAGTGAAGAGCAGTGTGTGAGTTTGGATCTAAAGGAAAAGAAGATCAAAGCGAGAGTCACAGATGGTGAGGTGGAGATTATTTAGCTATGTTATTGATGTCACTTAATATTTTTGCTTGTCTGATGTTATTAACTATATGTTAAATGTTCACTGCTCATTAACAGAGGTTGACTGGACAGAATTTTTGTAATTTTTTTTATTTTTAATTTGCAAATATCATGATGTCAGCAGTTTACTGTAAACTGTAGTTGGTTCAACAAAATAAACATGAAGCTGAATTTTAATGAAATTGTCTGCTTAACTTTTGTTTGTTTCTGTTTCCCTCCTTTTCTCCACTAAAGCCCAAACACCACAATGAGCAACATGTCAGAAAACTCATCTTCCCCTGACTTTGACTGCTTTGCCTCAAACGTCGGGAATTCCATGAAGATTTCCTTCCTCATCACCAAGATGATTGTTGTCCTCTTTCTCTCCATCCCCGTCCTCTATGTGGGTTACCAACAGTGGCATCAGCAGTGCTCCATGGCAACAACAAGTCACTCTGACATCCTCACCTATAATATGACTGCCATTGAACTGATATTTGTATTGGGGACCATTGTTACCGTATGTGGCACATGGGCTAATAACTTAGTGGTGGCTCTAGCAGGGATGTATGCAGTTACTTTTTCTTTTCCAGGAGAGGTCCTCTTTAACATTGTGACATGTGTGGAGCGGTACCTGGCTGTTGTTCACCCCATCACCTACCTGGGGCTGAGACAGGCAGGTGGGGTCAGGATCAGAAACATCTGCATTGGGTGTCTGTGGTTGATGTGCTTTGGATGGCTTGGTGTGGAAGTTCTGTATGGCCCTACTGTTACTTATATTCCATATTTGTGTGTGATGGCGGCCTCTTTAATTATTGTGTCTTTTTGTAGTCTTTCTGTTCTCTGTGCTCTGATTCGTCCGGGTCCAGGGGAAATGGGAGCGGACAGGAAGAAGATTGATCAGTCAAAGCAGAAAGCTTTCTACACCATCACAGCAATAATGGTCGTTCTGTTGGTGTGTCCTCTAGAAATGCTTGTTACAGTTGGTTTGAATAACTCATATGTGCTAAGTAACACAGAGAAGTGTGTCATGTTTCTTGTCTGGAAACTGGTTTACTCTGCCCACCACTCTGATTTTACCTCTACTGTTCCTGCAAAGAAGAGGAAAACTTTCCTGTAGCTTTTCCCGAAAAAAGTAGAAGAAAAACAGAGTGTGCTTCTTTAGGATACAACAGAAAAAGCAGAACACAGTGCCACAATTTGGATAAAAAATTATTAGATATTATTCCATGTGGGATTAAAAAAAAAACGTATGTAATCTGTATAAAATGTGGCTCCTTTCAGCAGTTGGTGCTGCTCTTCCTAAATGCTGTGTTATGGAGTGGGATTCAATTTGAATCACACTCTGAAATCTGTGTTACGTTGTTCACATTTTAAATTAATGTAGGGACACAAAAAATACATGAAATGAAATAAAAGCAGATGTAAATGCAATGATGTGGAATCAGCAGGTATCGAAGTCCATGAAAAAGAATAAAAAAGCATTGATGACAAAGCTGATAATCTCATAAAAGTTCAGTTATTGCTCATTATATCTAATTATTAACATTCATGCCTATCTGTGTTTTTCATTTAATTGTTTTTTGTGTTTATTGTTTTACATATTTTTTCTCTAGGAGTCTCTGAAACCTTTCAGTTACATTTCATTTGAATTATTTTGCACCTCTAATAATTACAAAATATTCTGCGTTATGATTTATTGCATTAAAACAGGAAGAAAATGGGTCCTACCAGATCTCTAATGTCTCTTTGCATTAATCTCTTCTGTCAAGCACACAAATGCAGGTCCATGTACTGTATCCATACTGCATCTGTATGTACATCATAATTGTGAGTAAGGAATAATGTGTCCTAAATGATAATCTTGTGCCTTTTATTTAAATACAGCCTTCATATCACTGAAGGTGTGAAACTTATTGTATACTTTAAAATAAAAAACAATGCGTGGCAGCACAGTGGCACATGTAGATAAAATGTGTCCGTGTGCCCAGCAGGGGGAGCCATCTGACAGTTTATTATTCACGCTGAGAAGTCAGAAGTTTTTATCAATGTAAAATTAAAGTCATCGGCTTTATATTTTCCAGTTGTTCACATGTTGCTAATGCAGTAAGAACAACAGCTCTCAGGAATCTCTTTGCTTTCAAACCTGCTTCTTCTGCTAATCACAAACATTTCACAGAGTGAGATTGTTTTATTTTGCAGGTGTTCACAACACAGAGCTGTGAGTGAGCGGCAGATCGCAGACACAACCTTCCTCTGCTGTGAATTATTCGTGTTTGGATGTGTGGTGTATTTTTATCACTTTGACATCAGTATTTACTATCAATATTTTATATCATGTATTGTTACATATAATAATCACTCACACACTGGAACACTGCATGTGTTAGGTGAGTGGAAAGGACTGAGGCCTGCTTGGCTCAGGGCCTCGGTTTTTTTCCACTAGTAGAACTGCACTCATTCATATCTAGAGTCTCACCTCTGTACGCTGTGCACTTTTGACACTGTATTGCCAATATGAAGGTCACGTTGCTGGGAGCTGTGTGTCCTGAGGTGGGGGTTGAAGTGCCCCCGAGTTACTTTAATAATGTAAGGGAGTAAATTTGTATATTAAGATAAGACCGCCCCAAAAGTGTTTCTAGTAATGACAAATTATGAACAGCTGGGCGGAGGAGTGCTTCTGTGGGAGGTATTTTCACATGGGAAAATTGTTTGTTTTGACACCTCCAGAGAACTGTGTTATGGAGCCTCTGCAAAAGGATCTAACTAGTCTGGTTCATAGTGGATTGGAAGCATCCTTCTATGGCCACTGGCCCTGATAACAGCAGGGGGAGGTGTGAGATTGGGGAGTAAAAGGCAGTGGAAACGTTGGGAGAGAGTTTTTTTGCTCTGAGCGCACTTTTTTGCTCTTCCTCCATCACCTTTGCAGCGGCTCCAAGGCACTCACTCCCGGGAGGGCTCTTTGCTTTCTTGTACTTTGTTAAACTCCGTGCTTCAATAAATCCTGGCAACGAAACCTGCTCATCTCCAGTGAGTTTTCGTAAAGTGTGGAGTTACTACCAAAGTGCACTTGTTTCCATTGGTCTCACCTCCGCCTGGTAAGAAGGGCAGCGAGAGAAAGAGAGCCGCTGGTGAACACATGTCACATTTTATTGTTCATTTTTTTTCACAGTTAAAAAAAAAAATTAACTTGTGGTGGGCGATAAACAGAAGAGCAGAGCTGCAGAGGGACAGAAAGATCTTGAACAGCAGTTCTTTGGGGTTTCTTAAGGTCCTACAAAGTCATCCTTTGAACATTGGCTGCTTGTTCATTTTCACTCTACCTGACCATCTTTGGGGGGAATAAATTTTATTTGTATGTTTGTTGAGCCACTTTCCTCTGGCTTGTGAATCATTCAAACATAAAAAAAGACATCTAATTCAAGGATGAACCTGTGTTCTGTCTACACACAACTGACAACATCGCAAAGCAACAATTTTAACTTTTATCTTTAGACATTTTGTTACCAGCAGCCTGTCACAAAAATACATCAGCTTGCTTATAGAAGGGCTCGCACTTACAGATAGAAAAAATGATTAACAGCTGCTTCTTACCCTCCTTTTTGTTGTATAATACATATACCTGTCTGCTTTTAAGAAAAACAGAACTTTTATTTATTTATTATTTATTTAATTTGAATCTGGTGATGAATGAACAGAGCAAAACAAAATAAGTTCCAAGAGTGATTGTCATGGTTACCTGTCATCCTGCCAGGTTTCTTCTTGTTTTTGAAGTTCACCTGACCATAGGTGACCCTGAAGACAGAAATATGAATGAAGTAAGAGATGCTTCAAATTTTCAGAATTGCCTCTGTCATTGATGACCCTAACCTGTGCCCAATGTTTTGGAGAAAAACAAAAAGAACCTTTTAAATATAATTATTAATGTAAATGGTTTTGGTGCTGTCATAGTGCAATAGGCAGGGTACACTCTGTTGCAGCTGACACAAGAGACAGACAAACATTCACACCTGTGGGCAAGTCAGAATCCCCAGTTAACCTAACCCCAACAACTGCATGTTATTGGACTGTGGGAGGAAACCAGCATTCCCAGAGAACACCCACACAAACTCCACACAGAAGGAACCAGGCTAATGTGGAGTTGAACCTAGGATCTTCCTGCTGTGAGGCAGCAGTGCTAACCAATGCGCCGCCATGCTGAGCAGCTGAAATGGTTGGGATCGGCTCCAGAGGAATAGGAGAGTTATTGGTTGTTTTCCAGAGAAAGTGCTTAAAGAGACAGTTTCAGAATGGCACAAGGGATCTTACTTACAAACGGGAGTTGCGTAATCTGTGAGAGAAGCTGTGTGGTTGCTGTGGGAGCTTTGATGACTTCCAGGTAGTGATGGTGAGATGAAGCTTCATGAAGCATTGAATCAATTTGTTTCAACATTCTTGACATCATCCTGATTGAAAAAGTCAAAGACACCCATTTTAACTTTTCTAAGATGTTGCCATGGCAATGTCCCAAATGTTCCATTTTATTCCAATGGGAAATTCTGACATTTCTCTAATTCAAAAATTCTTAATTAGTTCAAAAAAAATAAATACATGAAATCTGGTACAAAGATTCTCTGTGTCACCCTGATCAAAAAAGTCACTCAAACCCATGTCTTGTTTTGAACACTGTTGCCATGGTGATACAAAAATGACCCATGTTATTCCATTTGAAAAAAATTTGACATTTTTGCAGTCGAAAAATGACCCTATAGTTTCTCATAAATGCATGAACTTTAGTGCAAGCATTCTTTAGTGGACTGAGGCAAAGTGTTAAACTCTTCTATGGTCAGATGAATCTAATTTTGGAATTTGTTTTGGAAAAGATGGATGCCTCATCCTCCAAACTGAGCATGCATTGTGTCAGTGGTAATTTTAAATGCCTGCATCTCTGATGATATGGAGGTGTATCAGTGCCTAAGGAAGTGCATGGAAAGCTACCATCAATGCTGAACAGTATATAAAAATATAAACAGGTTTTTAAAGCAATATATTCTCCCACTCCCATGTCTTTTTCAATGAAGGCCTTGCATTATTCAGCAAGACAATGCTAAACCACATACTGCATCTATTGCAACAGATGGTTTTGTACTGGACCGCCTGCATTCCAGACCTTTCACCAACTGAAATCATTTAGAGCATTATGAAACCATACATAACAAAGAAGACCCAGAACTGTTGAGGATCTAGACTCCCATATCAGACAGGAATGAGACCACACTATTCACAAATAGGCAGGTGTAAATGTTGTTAAAAGAAGATGCTAACAGTGCTAAATTTGGTCCTTTCCCAAGTTTTTGTGAGCTTAATTTCAAAAGGAGCTAATTTGCTTATTTGAAAATAACAAGGTTAGTTAAATTTCCAAAGAAAATCCCAAGAGGTGTGTCAGTCAGTGAGTCAGTGGTATCAGCATGGCGTGTTGTTTGGTAGAAGGAAACTGAAAAAGCTCTCCAGCACATGATCAGAGTTTATAATCAGTATTCTCTATGCTGGGATCACTGGGCCCAGGTGTTCCCAGTCACCAATGACCTAACCACTCCTATCGGGCACCTGCAACACATAAAACACAGCCATAAATAACCTGCCTGTACAGCAGCCAGAAGATGTCATCAGATTTGACAGTGTGGGATCATGCAAAGTCCATCATATAATCATTTCACCACATTCAGTAATATATTTGCGCATAGACGTACACATTGCTGGCTTGGTACTCGTGAAGAGAAGCGTGTGAGTTTGAATCTAAAGGAAAAGAAGAATAAAACAGAAGTCACACATGGTAAGGTGGAAATTATTTAGCTATGTAATGAATGTAGTTTAATATTTTTGCTTGTCTATTACTATTATAATTTTCACTGGTCATTTGGTCATCATGGGTGACAAAATTGCTTCAAATGTGGCTGACTACATTTCATGTTTTTGCTTCAGTATAGTTTTTATATATTTATACAAGACAGTGATTGCTTTGTTATATCTATTAATAAGTTAGATTTGCAGATTTTAGTAATGTTGAATTGTTTAGACTAATTTTTAAAGTTAAATTTGAAGATAAGATAAGATAGGATAACATATGCACAGTAATACAGAATACAATGAACAGTGTATTTTGCACCTGCAGCTGATAATAAGTAAAAAATATATATAAATAAGAAGAATAAAAATAATTTACACAAAAGCACTATTTAGACACAAATCTATTATAATGTTTTGAACAGTTTAGCCACAATTTTGTATTGATAATCAATAATTAAATCAAAGTGGTTTTTTTGTGTATGTATTTATTAATTTTATGATTATTTATTAGAACATTTAAAATGTAGTCAAAATGATCAAATAAGACATAAAAAATTGTTTGTTATATGATAAGTCATAAAAATTGTTATACTGTTTGTATTCTATAATTTTTGTTTTTTTATTATTAATTTATGAATATCATGCTGTCAGCACTATATTCATCTATCAAAAAAAGACATTTTAATGATGTTGCCTGCCTAACTTTTTTCTTCCTTTTCTCCACAAAGCCCAAACACCACAATGAGCAACATGTCAGACAACTCCTCTTTCTCTAATTTAAAATGTTTTACCTCAAACGTCGGGATTTCCATGAGCATTTCCTTCCTCCTCACCAAGATGATCTTTGTCCTCTTTCTCTCCATCCCCGTCCTCTATGTGGGTTACCAACAATGGCAGCAGCAGCGCTCCATGGCAACAACAAGTCACTCTGACATCTTCACCTATAATGTGACTGCCTTTGAACTGATTTTTGTATTGGGGACAGCTGATATCTCATTTGGCACATACACTAATCGCTCAGTGGTGATTGTAGCAGGGATATATACAACTGCATTTGCTTATTTAGGAGAGCTGCTCTTTAACATTGTGACATGTGTGGAGCACTACCTGGCTGTTGTTCACCCCATCACCTATCTGGGGCTGAGACAGTCAGGTGGGGTCAGGATCAGAAACATCTGCATTGGTTGTGTGTGGTTGATGTGCTTTGAATGGCTTGGTATAGGAGCTCTGTATTACCCTGCTGTTCCCTATATTCCATATTTGTGTGTGATGGCGGCCTCTTTAATTATTGTGTCCTTTTGTTGCCTTTCTGTTCTCTGTGCTCTGATTCGTCCGGGTCCAGGGGAAATGGGAGCGGACAGGAAGAAGATCGATCAGTCAAAGAAGAAAGCTTTCTACACCATCACAGCAATATTGGTCGTTCTGTTGGTGTCTCTTCTAGGAATGCTTTTCCTGTTTGGATTGAATAGCTCATATCTGCTAAGTTACACAGAGAAGTGTGTCATTGTGTTGTCTGGATACTGGTTTACTCTGCCCATCAGTCTGATTTTACCTCTACTCTTCCTACAAAGAAAAGGAAAACTTTCCTGTAGCTTTCTCAGTAAAAAGTAGCAAAAGAAAAAAAAAGTATGTATGCCTGTTATGTAGTGAATCAAACTTTGAATCAAACTCTGAAATCTGTTTCACATCGTTCACAGAAAAATTTCCAGACACTTCCAGCTAAAGTAGATACACTGGAAAATGAAATGAAATAAAAGCAGATGTCAATGCACTGATTTTGAAAAATAAAAAAGGATGAGCTAGAAATGTTTTTTAATTCTGTCTTTTGTTTTTTGTTTAAAGTGTCTCATGTCCACACATCAAATGACATACATCACACAGTACTGAGGTTCTTGCAATGCACGTAACTGTACTTAATGGAGCCTTTTCATTAAAATAAAAATACAAAACACAACAAGATCGTGTGATGTGTCAGACACATGGCACGTTGTCAGATCTTTAAATGATAAAATAGAGGAACATATCTGGTTAAATCAAGATAAAGAAAAGTTTTCAACTTTCATCTTAACACTGTGGTAAGTTAAAATAGTTTAAAAAGTACAACACTCAGATAATCTCATAAAAATTCAGTTATTTCTCATTTCACAGCATGATCAATATGTCATTATTCCATTCATGTCTATATGTGTTTTTGATTTCATTGTTTTTTCCTATTTATTTGGATACAATCATTGTGTAAAGTTCAATGAAAGCTTTCAATTACATTTTTGTGTCTCTTCTTATTACAGAGTATTCTGTATCATAAATTACCTTATTGCATTAAAATGTGAGGAAACTGGGTCTTAAAACTGATTGCACGTGCTGAAAATTATTCAACAAATTATTCACTGGTTCACTTCGGGACAATTTATTCCCAGAATAACTACTTATTATATTTCAGACTCCCCCTGTCCAAGATATTATCCAGACCTTTCACCAAGTGAAATCATTGGGAGAATGATGAAATGAAACATGACAAGGAAGGCCCAGGAGTGTTTACGAACTAGAATCCAATATCAGGCAGGAATGAGACCACATCACTCACTAATGTCCAGCATGAGGTCTTGTCAGCTCTGAGACATTTGAGGACTGTTGTTAAAAGAAGATGCTAACAGTGCTAAATGTGGCCCTTTCCCAACTTTTCTGTGAGCTTTCAAATTCAAAAGGAGCTAATGTATTTGTTGATTTATGAAGTAAAATTACCAAGGAAAATTCCAAGAGGTGTGTCAGTCAGTGGTGTTAACATGTTTACATGAGTGCTGGCATGGTGTGTGTCTATGCTGGGATCACTGGGCCCAGGTGTTCCCAGTCACCAACAACCTAACCACACCTTTCGGGCACCTGCAACACAAACGACCTGCCAGCACAAGCTTTCATCAGATTTTATAGTGTGGATCATGCAAAGTGCATCATTTGTTTGACTGCTGCTCATCACTTTTACCACTTTCAGTAACATATACGTCCAGTGATATACTTGCACATAGACTTAACCATTGCTGGCTGGATACTAGTGAAGAGCAGTGTGTGAGTTTGGATCTAAAGAAATATTTGAATACAACAGAAGCCACAGATGCTAAGGTGGAGATTATTTAGATACGTAATGTATGTCGTTTACTATTGTTATTTGTATATTCTTGTCAGAGACAATGGTTGTTCTGTTATATAAACTGAGTAACCTTTGCAGTTTGTAGTGATGCTGTATTGTTTAGAACATAGTGTTTTAAATGTATTCAAAGAATTGTTTGGCAATAAAATTATTATAGCATTTTGAATAGTTTGCCACAAGCCCACCAAAGAATAATTTGGTCCAGTAATTACATAGAAGTAGTTTACTTATTTATTAATATTTATTTATTATTGTTATAAATATTAATGTACCTTGTCAAAAAATCTAATAAATATTAAAATTTGCTTATTATATGATAACAATAATACTATTTGTATGCTGTATTTTTTGCTTTTAAAAATTAATTTACAAATATTATGGTGTCAGCAGTATAGTAAAAATAGACATTTTAATGAAATATTGTTGCCTGCCTAACTTTTTTTTCCTTCCTTTTCTCCACTAAAGCCCAAACACCACAATGAGCAACATGTCAGACAACTCCTCTTCCTTTGACTTTGACTGCTTTACCTCAAACATCGGGATTTCCATGAACATTTCCTTCCTTCTCACCAAAATGATTGTTGTCCTCTTTCTCTCCATCCCCGTCCTCTATGTGGGTTACCAACAATGGCAGCAGCAGCAGCGCTCCATGGCAACAACAAGTCACTCTGACATCTTCACCTATAATGTGACTGCCATTGAACTGATTTTTGTATTGGGGACCATTGTTACCTTATGTGGCACATACACTAATCATTCAGTGGGGAATCGGGTAAGGAGGTTTACAATTGCTTTTGTTTATCCAGGAGAGATCCTGTTTAACATTGTGACATGTGTGGAGCACTACCTGGCTGTTGTCCACCCCATCACCTATCTGGGGCTGAGACAGTCAGGTGGGGTCAGGATCAGAAACATCTGCATTGGTTGTGTGTGGTTGCAATGCCTTGGATGGCTTGGTATAGGAGCTCTGTATTACCCTGCTGTTCCCGATATTCCATATTTGTGTGTGATGGCGGCCTCTTTAATTATTGTGTCCTTTTGTTGCCTTTCTGTTCTCTGTGCTCTGATTCGTCCGGGTCCAGGGGAAATGGGAGGGGACAGGAAGAAGATTGATCAGTCAAAGATGAAAGCTTTCTACACCATCACAGCAATAATGGTCGTTCTGTTGGTGTCTTTTCTAGGACTGTTTTTCACAGTTGATTTGAATAACTCATACCTGTTAAATAACACAGAGAAGTGTGTCATTTTGTTGTCTGGAAACTGGTTCAGTCTGCCCATCAGTCTGATTTTACCTCTACTGTTCCTACAAAGAAGGGGAAAACTTTCCTGTAGCTTTTCCAGCAAAAAGTAGATTTGTGCAAAGTGTACTTCTCCAAAATACAACAGAAAAATCAGATCTCAGCGTTGCAGTTTTGAGAGAGATGATTAGAAATTAGTTCACATAGATTTTCCATAAAATATGAAATCTGTTACACTGTTCACAAAAATCTTAACCAACCAGTTTTAAATTAGAGACACTATGGAAAATGAAATAAATGAAATAATTTTGAATAATAATAAAAATGCACTATTTACAGAGATAAAGTTACTTAGTTCTGTGTTGTTTTTTTTTTTGGTTTTTGTTTAAATTATACCATCTCATATTCACACATCAAATAAAATACATTTCTGATTTACAGTCCTGAGTTTTTTGCAATGCACATAACTTTCAATTATTACTCATGTCAGAACTTGGTCAAAATATCATTATTCTATACATGTCTGTTTTTGATTTCATTGATTGTTTTTAATGCTTATTTGGATGTAACCATTGTGTAAGTTTTAATGAAAGCTTTCAATTATATTTTTGTATCTCTTCTTTTTACAGAAGTATTCTGTATTTTAAATTACTCTATTGCATTAAAAAGTCAGTAAACTGGGTCTTAAAACTGCACACATTTTGATTAACTGGCCTAAAGCATACAGTCTTCATTAACCTGGTGTAGGTGACCACTTTAATTATTAATAAATGAAACTAGAAATGATTGCTGTGAAAGCTAATGCCACAGCAATAAAAAACAAAACAAACTTCAACAAGCAGTCATGCTTTCACAATCCACTCACAACCCTAACTATAAGCTTGATCAAAGAGGAAAGTTTTAAGCCTAATCTTAAAAAATAGAGAGGGTGTCTGTCTCCTGAATCCAGAGCTGGGAGCTGGTTCCACAGAAGAGGGGCTCTGCGTCCCATTAACTATCCTAGGAACCACAAGTAAGCCTGCAGTCTGAGAACTGTTCTGTTCGGGTGATATGGGACTGTTAGGTCTTTGAGATAAGATGGGGCCTGATTATTCAAGACCTTTTTCTGGGTTTTCTGGGGCCCTTGCCTTGATGGATATGACTGGAGGGGCTTCATCTGGGACCTCCCTCTCACATCTTCTGGGGTTCGCATGTGGGTGTCATAAGAATGTTTGGCCGTGGGTCTTCAATGCTCTTGAAGGGCTGCAGACAGCCAGGTTTCCTGGGTCTTTCTCTATCTGCCTCTGGCTTCTGGTGGGCGGAGCTGTGGCGTTCCACTCTCATTAGTAAGAAAAGTTCATGACATAAACACAGACATTCACACTTACTCATGCAAATGCAACTTTAAAAAATTGTTGGTTTGTGTAGCCATGTTTTTGTTTTTCATATAAATGTATTTTTCCAAGTTTTTTTTGTATGTTTTTTTTTTTTCTTTTACAAGTGCAGCAGTTGATGAATAATTATGTTGTTTTTTTTTCTTTGTGCTCTGTCCTCTCTGTCCCCTTTTTCTATTTTATCTATATATTTTTTCCTCTTAGCCTGTCAACTCTGGCTTCACATGAACACATGTATATGTATGGCAAAAATAACAAACATAAATAAAAGGACAAACATTAACAAGAGCAGCCTATAGAGAATCTATAGAGCTCATCTTGAAAGATCAAATATGTTTGGCACAACAGTGCATTCAGCTCACAATTCTGCTTGCAAAACCTGCCAGACATGACAGACTTAATAATAGTAATAATAATTATAAAGGCTTATTGAAGGTGTGAAATGTACTGTATATCTAGTGACCAAAATACTATCTCTATGGCTACAGCCCCTCAGTTGTTCTGAAATGTACCTTGTGGAGTTTTTGATCAGAAGTCAAACCGCAGAGTGAAGTTTAGAGGCTGTTTGGTTGGCGACAACCGTCCATTTGCCTACAAATACAACACAGTCACACCTGGTTGGGAACACACTTATTAAAATAGGAATATTTGCTTAATTTATAATACTTTTATTTTTACTCATTCATATTTTCCAAAGAACACACATGGAAACATATTCAAATTCTCCAAATGCTTGGTTTAATTCTTTCTGTATAAAACACCAATATTTATTTAAAAGGCGTTTACAGGTCATCCTGCCATACAGATCCCTATTATGTCCATCAGCACCTGACCCTCTCCTCTGAGCACCCCATCAAAGAATTATGTGGCATTTTCTTCCACATTTTACATTGTGGAGTCATGAAAAGTCAATTTTTTTCTATTGCTATAAAGCAATTTTCTATTTCCTTTATAGTAATTAGTAAAGGAACATTCATTGTATGACTAACATAAACTGATTTGCTTTGACTAGCAAATGGTTTTAATCTGAGTGTGACCTTTGACTTCATTCTGAATTTGAATTTGCCCCTTGTTTGTTTGAATATGTCAGTCTGTTTACATGTTATTTAATTTACATAAAACAAATCAAATGTAAGAGCAATTTAACTTAATGTAAAATAACTGTAACACTATGAGTGATGTCTATGAGCAGCTGTCCCTGTGCTCTGACCTTCCTTTGAAAGTATCATCTAAAATTTTTTTTCTTTGGGATTACACAAGCAAAACACTCTGTAATCAAACATCCACCTCCTCCACCCAGGATGAGCAAGACGATGAAGGCCACAGCAGCGATAAGCTCTCCCCATTTAACAGTGAGAATATCCCATGTTAGTGAAAGTGATACACAATCACGTCAAAGCCAACAAACTAACCAGCATCAGAAGCAGAATTAAGGAAGGTTAACAGCAGTGATTCTAGAGTTTGGCCCTCTCTGAGCTTTGGTCCACAACACGGTTATTAATCACTTCCCTGTTTGCTGTCAGCTTTAAAGACTTGAATCATTTTCACCTCTAACTTTGGTCTTTGTGTTCACAGCTGGTGTTTGGAGAGCTCGGTGTCGCAGCGTTGTTTTAACCACCAAAGTTTTAACAGCGTTTGGCTCTGAAAGTCAAGGTTTAAATTAAAATCTGAGAAAATTACAAAGATGTGAAAATACTATAAAATAATATTTATCTGAGAAAACTAAAAAAAAACAATGTACAGTATAAGGCAAAATAACTCATGAAGGTCCAAATTAGAATAACATGTATTTGACTGAAGACCGTCTCACTCAGTGTGAGATCATTAACACTGATTTCTGTGTGAAATGCAAACATGGTCAGAAGATGAAAACATGTCGGTGATAACTAGTGGTATGGCATCGATACCAAGTAAATACAGGGTCAGTATCGGAAAGCTAAATTAACTTTTATTCATCCCTCTCTCTTCTCCCTGCTCCCGTCAGGCCAGTGAAAGAACCTGAAAATCACCTTAATCCTTTTAGGTTCTGCGTGTTCTTTAATCGGAAAGATTCCACATAACACATAGTATAAAGAATCAATCACTAAATGTATAAAACCATCTCAAACAGGTTTACAGAGTACTCTGGTTCAGAATTGTCGAAGTTGCCTAATACAGTCAGTCGGTGCAGCTTCACACAAGTCTGACCCCGCTCTCTATCTTAGCCCAACTTTTATACACAGGATCAGACACAGTTACAGTTACTGAAATATGCAATATGCTGCTTTGTATAGCGGGGGACGTGTAGCATGCTTATCAGTTCCTTCTCCTGTGGTCTTCACTGTCGCCAGCTACCGGCCTCATCTGGGTCCTGTAGGCACAAAACATCAGACCAAAACACACATTCTTTCCCACTAACTCATCCAGCATGATTTTCCTGCCTCTTTGCTATGCAGTCTAATTTCTGTCTCCTGTGCAGTGTTATTTCAACACCTTCACCTTGTGCAAAGATTAATGCTTTGATATGCTACTTGATAGTGTAGTTCTACTTAAATTGTTATATTTACGGTACATCTACTGTGCAGCTTATTTACACAGTCCTCCCTTCACCAGTGTTACCGCTGCCCGAGGACTAAAGGTTGTTACACACCAGATGTGTTGCGTTTTTGCAAATAAACTGTTATCATAAAACACTGTGAAAAAACTGCAGTCTACATCAAGCGATGATGTGATGAGGCCCTGATGTTTCCAAACAAGAGAAGGAAGAAACAGATCCCGGGTTCATCCAACTCATAAGAAAGCAGCAGCAGAGAGATGGAAAAATATTTTTAATGGAAGGTCTTGAACTCTGCCCCACAAATCTTTAATTAGGATAGAGTGAAACATCTCCACAGGAGGGGTTTGGTTTTGACTGTGCAGTCTATCCTAAATGTGCTCTATTCATCCATTTCTGGGCTGGATGTGCTCTGAGCCTGTAGCTATAGTCTCTCTCTAGTGCAGGGGTAGCCAACTCCAGTCCTCGAGGGCTACTGTCCTGCAGCTTTTAGATGTGTACCTGATCCAACACACCTGAATCAAATGGCTGAATTACCTCCTCATTATGCAGTCAAGTTCTCCAGAGTCCTGCTAATGACTTCTATAAATGACTCTCTCATTGAGAGGATGAGCTCCTCATCCCTAAAGATTCTCTCAACTGTGCAGTCGGTGTGGGTCTCTGTAATCAAATCACACCACTGAAGTCCACTTACAGCTAGTTGGCCTTGAATTGATAATAGTATTTGTGACTTTTCTCAAGACAGGCCTGACCTTTAAGTGTGATTAGGTGTTTAGCTTCTACAAAATTTTCAACATCACAACTCTTTGTCTCAGCTAACCCAAATGGTGGTGTTTTCTTTGAGTTGAAGACTTTAGCATAAGGGCTGGCTCCAAGGTGAGGTACATCAGGGTGAATGATGAACCCACCCTGCATCACAGAGACATCACACAAATCTGAACATTGCCTCAGTATTTCAGGTTCCAGATCCAACCCCCTTTTCATAGCACCTGTCTGGGGAGTTCTGCCAGGGCCTTGGCAGAAGACTGCCCGCGTACATGGCATATTTCACGGAGCCTGCTGGCTGTAAGTCGGTGTTTGCGTACCTGGGTCCACAGCTGACATTGTGATTGCTGTCTGGTTTCTGCTTCAATACCAGCACAGATCACGTGTGATACTTTTAGGCTTTCCAAGTGACAATGTTGCTTGTAGTTGGGCTGAAAATCTAGTGGAAACCTAAATCTGTGTCTGTCAGCATAGTGTCCAGAGGCTGGAGGCGCTACCAGGAGACAGGCCAGTACACCAGGAGACGTGGAGGAGGCCGTAGGAGGGCAACAACCCAGCAGCAGGACCGCTACCTCCGCCTTTGTGCAAGGAGGAACAGGAGGAGCACTGCCAGAGCCCTGCAAAATGACCTCCAGCAGGCCACAAATGTGCATGTGTCTGCACAAACACAGATGGAGGTTTTGCTCACAGCCCAACACCATGCAGGATGCTTGGCATTTGCCAGAGAACACCAGGATTGGCAAATTCGCCACTGGTGCCCTGTGGTCTTCACAGATGAAAGCAGGTTCACATTGAGCACATGTGACAGACATGACAGAGTCTGGAGATGCCGTGGAGAGCGATCTGCTGCCTGCAACATCCTTCAGCATGACCGGTTTGGCAGTGGGTCAGTAATGGTGTGGGGTGGCATTTCTTTGGAGGGCCGCACGGCCCTCCATGTGCTCACCAGAGGTAGCATGACTGCCATTAGGTACCGAGATGAGATCCTCAGACCCCTTGTGAGACCATATGCTGGTGCGGTTGGCCCTGGGTTCCTCCTAATGCAGGACAATGCCAGACCTCATGTGGCTGGAGTGTGTCAGCAGTTCCTGCAAGATGAAGGCATTGAAGCTATGGACTGGCCCGCCCGTTCCCCAGACCTGAATCCGATTGAGCACATCTGGGACATCATGTCTCGCTCCATCCACCAACGTCACGTTGCACCACAGACTGTCCAGGAGTTGGCGGATGCTTTAGTCCAGGTCTGGGAGGAGATCCCTCAGGAGACCATCCGCCACCTCATCAGGAGTATGCCCAGGCATTGTAGAGAGGCCACACACAATAACTGAGCCTCATTTTGACTTGTTTTAAGGACATTACATCAAAGTTGGCTCAGCCTGTAGTGTATTTATCCACTTTAATTTTGTGTGTGACTCCAAATCCAGGCAACCATTGGTTAATAAATTTGATTTCCATTGATGATTTTTGTGTGATTTTGTTGTCAGCACATTCAACTTTGTACAGAACAAAGTATTCAATGAGAATATTTCATTCATTCAGATCTAGGATGTGTTATTTGAGTGTTCCCTTTATTTTTTTGAGCAGTGTATATAAAGAAAGAAATACATACTATTCACTCTAGAACTGCATCCCAGTTTTTGAATAGGTGAGGGCTCAGTCACTCACCTGCATATGCTCTGTACAGTGTGCACTTCACACCAGTCCTAACCCTATGTGTTGTCCTTGCGACTGGTTTACACACTGCCATATCATTCGCAGTGTTGGGGATTATTTTTACTCAGTGAATAAAAGACAAATGTTTAAGAGTAAACTCCAGTAATAAACAGTGGTTCAACCAAATAATAAACAATTAAATAATACACTAGGCAGACAGCAACAGATAGATAATGCTGGACTAACTTTTCTGTCTCAGTGCATCTTATCCTGGAGGCCACAGAACGTACGGTTAGAACATCACCAACGTCACCATGTTCTGTTATTAATCTGAGCAATATTGCTAAATGACTAATTAAAATATCAGGAAGATAATGTGCTTTATGTATCTACTGCTGATGAGAGGAAAAACCACGCAAAACCAGCTTGGACAGGAACAAAGACAAGGCCAACTCACAGCTCCCAGAATGCTTACAGATAGATAAGAGGCAGTATGAAGATTAGAAAGGAAGAGGGGCTCAGAGGGAGAGAACGCACACTCTTTCTCTGGTCCCCACATGCGCATGTGTCTTTTCCTGATTATTTAATATAATAAATGTCTTATTCTTTTTTAATTAAAGTGTTTCAGGTGTCTTCCTTCACAAAAAAACCTGATTACCTGTCACTATTTAGACGTCATCCTGCCAAACAGCAATCCAAGTTACTGCCACAGTATCCCATCAGCACCTGACCCCCTCTTCTGACCACCCCATCAAATAATTATGAGAAACTGACATTTTCCTGCAACATCTTACATTGTTTTGGATCTTGTTTATTTTACAGCGACTGACTGATTCTAAACTTTTTCTGCTCAAAGTGAATCACACAAACACACACATGCACACATTCACAAATGTCCAGCATCAGTTCTTATCAGTTCTCAGACATTTGAGGAGTGTTGTTAAAAGAAGATGCTAAACAGACCTAAATGTGGCCCCTTCCCGA
>JAMQGT020008469.1:0-17935 GCA_024447675.2 Pterophyllum scalare
GATGTTATGTAGGTACCTGGTTCAGTTGCATTGCTCATCTGATTGCAGTGGTTGGCTGTTCTTATGTCTGAATTGGACTGCTGTCACACAGTTCACGAAATGAATTGTGCGTGGGTGGCATAGGGAGCGGAAGTGTTTAGCATTCTATTTAGCTCTTTTGATGTGTCACATCAGGGAAGCATCTCCTCTCGATTTCTTGCATGTTCTAAGCAAAGGATGAGGATAGAAAAGATGTGGGCCTCAGCGTTTTTCTGACCTGTTGACCATCTCCGTAGTCCTGAGGATATTTCACAAAGTCAGCCTGACTCTGCCACGTAAGCAGGAGCAGGATCAGCTCTGAAGAGGCAATTACTTTACTTCTCAGGGCGGATAAAGGCATGGAAGCAGGAGACTTTCTCAGATTTTTTGAGTACTGAATCAGTGTTGCATCAGAAACCATTCTGATACATACAGATGATCTTGTTATCTCTTGCCTCTATTATATTTTTTCTGTTATACTGTACCTCACTGACATCATTTTCATTGTAAATTAGAGGATTTTGGGTTTTTTTGGGGTTTTTTTGTTATTCCAGACATTTACAGAAAGTCTGAAATAAGTATTTTATTTATCTTTTAGTGATTTGAATTCAATTTCAATTGTAGTAGATGGGCTACAATATGTTAAAATTACTGCTCTGTCATTAATCTTCTATAAAATTGTCATCAGCATTTGCAAAAAGAGACTTTAAATTATGCACAGGCAGCGTTGCACGTAATTTAAATATTTACACCAGCCACCAGCATGAGAGATCAGCCCTAACTTACTCACTGCCGTGGACACAGCGTGATTTTCTCCTCCCATTCCCAGCAGGAGATGCAGTTAAAAGGCAGCAAGCGAGGAAAAAAATGGCTATCTACAGGATGAGCTCTCTCTCAACTCCCTCCAATTTTTCCCTCCCCGTGTGAGGAAAGGTCTGTTGGAAAGAGCAGCAGCAACACTCTCCACAGCCTGCTTGTGCCTTTTTCTCAGAGTGCTCAATGAATCTAGGTGCTCAAGTGGTACAAAGCAGCTTTTGCAGTGCAGAGATCAGCCAGCAAGCTCTCACTTCATAGTGGGAAAACTAGAGAAGGGAGGGGGGCTGCAGAGTGTGTGCGTAAAAATTCAAAACTCACCAGAAGCACGCATGTTTTACTCCCACTCCTATTGCTCTACGTACAGTCCACCTAACCACGGTGAATATAAAGGAGAAGTTTGAACAGGAGAACAGATTTTTTAAAAAAAAATTTTAACGTGAGGTTCCCAGCATCTTTTTGGATTTTTTCCCCCTCCTATTTTCACTCGCAAGCGACCCAGTTGTGGGAGAGAAAGTGTGCGAAATCTAGCGGGACTTCCAGATCACTAAGTGAGAAAGTCTGCAGTGCATCATGGGGGCTTTAATGGTCATCTTCTCTCTTCAGCCGAAACAAAGACGCAAGACAGGTAGGCAAGTCTGAAAATTTTGTTAATTGCCTAGCAAGAAAAATGGTCAGTCTTTCACTGTATGATGTATTTCATACAGATAAGTGTGTGTGTGTGTGTGTGTGTGTGTGTGTGTGTGTGTGTGTGCGCGCGCGTGTGTTTTCTGGACTTTTGAATGCACAAAGTTCCCCGTTAATCTTCTGTTTTCTTTATAATCCCATCTGAATTCATTGTGCCACACCAGCAGTCCATGAAATTGACTTGAAATTCGCTACGTTTTGGTAAACGTTTGCGGCAGAACTCACAAACTTGCTCGACTTTTTTTCCATTTGCTTTTCCTCTGTATTGATTTTCCTGTGACAGTACACACACAGAGACACACAGCATGCCACACGTGACTCTCTGCCAACGCAGTCGCACAAGCTTATGTTACATCCCCAATAATGTGCTGATCAGCATCACCGTCACAGCTTGTCACTGTAACAAAACACAAGGAAGTCCAGTCGTTATTAATGAACAATGAAATATTTAGTGGGTGGCCGGTGGACAATAACTGACAGAGGTTATATTTAGTGGTGTAGTGGGAGAGAGACAGAATGGATGACAGGTAAAGTATAGAAAGTCATATTTCACTTGGGTATTGTTAGAAGGTTTGAAAGCAAAATGAATGAGGGACTCTTTGTAACTCTCTCAAGCAATAGATCACAGAGTGTGCTTGGTAAGCACATTTTATAGAGACCTAGAAAGGAGAACATGGGATCCAGACACACAATCTTGCAGTAGATTTCTTGCATGTATTGTGCCATTTACTTCCTGTGCATGCATCCAGTGTTTATAGCTAATGCAAATTCACAGACATTTCAAAACAAATATTTTTTGTGCCTGTTGATCTTTTGATTGCTAGTAGATTATGAAGAGAGATGTGCACTATAAAATTATTCTGAAATGGTGGATTCGTGGTTTAAGAGAGAGACAAACAGATTTCACACTGCTAGCTGCCCACATTGTTAAAATCAATTATAGTTGGCTAGCTGAGCAACTAACTACAAATTAACCTTGTGGGCTGGCTGCAAAGAAAGATACACCGATAACAATTTCCTTGGCCGATACCACATTTTTTTCTAAGTGTGACATTCTTCCAATTCCGACTGAATTCAGATTTCCTAAGAACTGTAACTGACAGCATGTAAAAACAAAAATCAACTTTTCTTTAATGCAAAATATTATTTTCAAAATAGAAGAAATTCTTAAATTTTACAATTTCCTGCAAACAGTAAGTTACAGGATCTTCTCTCCCTTGAAACAACTGAAAATAAAGTGCTCTGCCACTCGAAAGAGATGCAAATAATTACCTGATGGGAGTGCACCCACCTTTACATGACATATTTCACCTTACCAGACAAAAGCAGGTGCAACAGCGCTTTATATGACAAAACATTATATACATTACAGGCTGCTAGCGTGTGGCTGGCTCAGAGCTTTGGATAGCTTTAGTTTTGTTCATTTTTCCTTTGTTAGCTTCTTTAAAATGTTCATGTTCAGCTGGGTGCGGGTGATTTAAGTCTGTCTTTAGGTTTGTTATTACAGATGTTATCGTGTTGGCGCCCCCTGTGGTTTATTTTTGCAAACTGTGCCTTCACTTGCAGCTCACTTCCCTGCCAACAACGTTTTAGCGTGTGGCTGTGAGTCTGCTTGTGATTTTATATTTTTGTGTCACTTTAGGTCCAATCTGTTACTACAGCATGTCAAAATGAAAAAAAAATTAACTGTACAGTCACATACATGAGGTTGTGCTGAAAAAAATGATGCCAAACAAGGCAAGGTAAACAGTTTTTAAGGTGAAATATAAAGGTAAAATCAAAAGTAGTCAAAAATGGCCAATTATACCCAACATCTTTTATTTATTTAAAGTCTAAGAACATAAAGCTTTTAGTCCCCTTGTAGATACTTACCACACCAAAGAAATGATTTCACGAATGGGGAACCTCGAAGGACAGCTTGTTACATTATTGCCGTAGTTAGTTAACTTTCTGTAATGACAGAATTTGTTGGAGCATATGAATATGTTGCTTAAACACGCACTTATGCTCCGGTGGTTTTTTTTCTTTATTCTTAACAAAGGAAAGTAATCACCAAATTTCCATATACTTTTAACCTAAATGACAGGCCTACCTGACTTACCTGATTACTTAAATGTTCAAGAAAGGGGATTATTGATCTTGAAACAGGTGATTACTTAATTAACCATTATAATATAATAATTTGTTGCTTCGGAAATATGAGCATTTGCTAGGGATGCACCAGTTTATCAGTAAATATGATGACATTTACGGCCGATATTTATCTGTTGTGTTGCACCAATTTTTCACCAAATGCTCAAAAATTGTGCGAAGCACTGAAAGTGATTTTTTTTTTAAAATAAATAAGTAAAATAAAAATTTGTTTCACTGGAACAAATTGTAATCAAAACAAAATAAAACAGCTGGAAAAGAAATCTGTATCGGCACTGGCTGTTGACCAAATTATTATTTTAAAAATTGGTATCAGTATCCAGAATTTCAAAGTTGTGCATCTCTAATATTTGCTGCTGTTCTTTGTTCTGTGGATTTTGAATTGTTGGTCAGAAAACCAAAAAAGGGAGACAAAAAAAGTAATGGATGCCTCCTTTAAAAAAAAATTGGAAAAGAAAAACAAAACAGCTCTTACATAATAGAACAAAGGAAACCCTTTTAAACCCTTTGTTTATTCTGCAAATCCAGCTGGAACCAGTTCCAGCACTGACATTTCTAGTTTCTCAAATCATGTAACATACTGATTCATACCATAGAAGCTCTTTATACAAAGATAAAATAAAAAAGATGCACTCTCTGAGAGACCTCAGTGCTATTTCATAACCTACTCTAATGTTTTCCATTAATTTTCATAGCTGCACTCATCAGCATGACGAGAGCTGATGGTCCAGTAAGTAGTCATAGGAACTCTGGCCTCCAACTCTATTTCAAACACACACCTGGCCCGCTTTTGAATGTTCCCACAGTGTTTGAAATGTTCCAAAGATAATGGATATGCCAGTCTCATTATGTTGTTGTTCGCTGATGTGTTTGGCCTTGTGTTTTGTGTCATTTAAATCCCTCGCCTGTTTGTGTTGTTGGGAGCCTCTGTAAGTAGAGTTTGTGTAGGAGTGAGCTAGGTACGCTCAGAGGTAGAGCTCTTCAAATGGAAACGGCAAACCATTAACTGCAGTGTGACTCAAGCAGCTACACTGAAATTTGTTCAAAACATTCTGAACTAGTGGCCTGATTTTTTTTTCTTTCTTTTTTGACTAATTGCACCAAAAACAGTCTAAACTAAGAAGTGATGGTTTGTGTTCTCATACTTGCTTCCTGCGACATTTACACAAAGGGTGATGGATACATCCAGTATGCTTCTTGTTGCTGGCCCCCCTCTCCTTCCAGGCCTTCTGGTGTTTACAGAAATGAGTGGAGACTTTGACCGACCACAGGGACAGCAGATGTCATTTTAAGGGGCAGCTATGCCACCAATCACCGTGTTTGCTCATAGCCCCATATGATTATATCAAAAACAAGGCAGTTTTTTTTTTTTTGTTGAAATATAAACCATCACTTGTTATGTAACCAATCTTTTTAGGTTCTGCTGAGCACAGTGGCAACAAAGAAATGTAATTAAACCAAACTCTATTAACGTGAGCACCAGTTAGGAAATTGGTTTAATTAAAGTCATATCTGAGCAGTGCTTGTCTTCGTCAGCCTCAAAAAGACCTGCGAGAACAGTTTTTACTGTATTCATAGAGCTTCTGAGTCAAAGGCAAATCACTGTAAAATGGACTGACTGCCAAAAGCACTTTGAGTGGATCTCATTATTTTTTTTTCCAACCCATCTGCCACATTTTTCACAGAGCTACTCATCGTGTTCAGAAGTGCTGGGTGGTGTCACAATGTGACGGAGACTTGAGAGGACATTCAGTGTGCGCACGGTTCCTTAGCACAAGGTCCAAGTCCACTGATGAGTATCACTGTATTTAAGTGCAAGCTAATGAGACATCCCTTCAGGAGTCAGGTTGCTAATATAGGGCACATGATGTTCTGAAATTATCTCTATGAATTACTATGAATAAAGAGCAGACCTTAAGAAAAGACTTAGGCGTACCCTGCATTTTTTGGAAATGGCATTTCTTCTCATTAAACCACATGGCATGGAAAATACTGAACTCTCTGTATTGTCTGATATGCAAATGTGTGCTCAGCTACTCTTGCATGAGTCAATGAGGAGGGGTCAGCTATGCAGTCTCTAGTTCCCTTTGAATTTCTTTTTCTTTCCTTTGTTATCATCAGCATGTAATCTCAGTCCTTTTCAAAGTCACCCTGTCATTATTCAGTATCGGTTTTGCCGCTCGCTAAATTAGCATTTAAATTGAAAAGTGAAGCCACACCAGTCGGCTTTGGGCTGCGAGCTTGTTTTGGGTTTCCAGCCGTGGCGTGGCACTCAGAGCAGCAGTTTGTTCACTGAAATTAATCACTCGAGTCCCACAGGGCACGGTGACCAGTATTAAGAGGTTTCACTTAGAACTGGATTAATGAGTAGCTTCCTGCTTCGAGGAGCTCAGCAGGTGCAGGAAAATGGGCTTAGCTTGAACACAGAGTGACGTGGTTGGCAGTGGGACACGGCACTTCCTACTGACATCTGTAGAGCAACCGCAGGTACTTGCTGTCACTCCTGGGTACAGTGCTGGTTTGATCAATACTTAATTTGTCACCATACTTTGTACCGTTTGTTGAAAGGTAATGTAATATTATATTAGGATGATACAGAGACAGTGATGACACTGATTCATAATCCAAAATGTTTAAGTGTACTTTAGCGTTGTGATCAATGGGAACTGGAAAGCATTTTAAGTTAAGAAGTATTCAGACTCATCACAGGTGCTCAGGAAGATAAGGCAGAAAATTGCCACACCCCCCCCCCCCCACACACACACACACATAATGTCATGGCCGATTTTGGCAATAGACTGTCAAGTATTAAAATTCACAGTATGAGCCATAACTTCAAAGCCAGTGGCTGCCACTGGGTTTTTCCTGGCTCGAAATGGGTCTCTTGGGAGGGACAGGCTGTGCATGTAAGTTCAGTTTTATTTCTGGTAATTTCATAAGAAAAAAATTATATTTTATGCTTGAATAAATGAAACCACATTTGAAACATGTATTAAAGATATTTTCATTACCATTCTGGTGATTTTCCTTTTGGGAAGGCCAAATCCTCGTTGGGACGTGTTAAAATTATAGGGAGGCTATGGTAATGTCTGCTGGAAAAACCTTGTTTTCATGTGCTTTGCTTTATTCCCAGTATATTGGGACTGGCTGATTCTTGCTTCTTCCACCTGGTGGCAGTAGGTCCAAACAAACAAGCTTCTTGCAGTAAGATGGGAAGGGGGTGGGGTGGTGTTGGGGGTGGGGGGGCGGTGCTCAGTGATGATTCAGAATGTTAAAATGCAGGTCTGTCAGATTGCCATTGGCTAAAACTTTGAAAGTAGTCAAAATGCCATCAGATACAGGGAACTTATCTTCTGCCAAGTTCTGCTTGGTCAATAGTGCAAATCCAAACAGTGCTGAGCACAAACAAATCAATTTCGAGCTAGTGTTGATGCAGTTCAGGTAGATTATTTAGATATGTCTTATATTAGCTTCATTGATTATTCCACTGTTCATTTCAGACCTGTCTAGAATAAAAGACCCTGAATTTCCTGTAACAGAACAAAACAAAAAACACAAGAGAAAGAAAATGTCAGACTACAAATTTGACTGCAAACCAACTGCACAACACATCTCATTACTGAGATCCAAATCACATCAGTTTGCAATCAACCATATTGTTTGAAGGTTACAGGCCTTCTTGTGTAATTTTTCCAAACAAATGGAACACACTAATTTGCTTTAATGCCGTGTTGCAGCGCTCTGCTTTGTCTGCAGATGGAAATTCAATTTTAACTTAATTTAACGGAAGGAAACCACATTTCTTCCTCCCACTGCTTTTACCTTAAGAGGAGGTTTTACCTGCAGGTCCACTGATCACAGTTGTGATCGCATTAGCCCAATAAATAGAGGAAGAAGGTGGACTGTGTGAATACCTAATCTCTTACTGATCAAATGTAGCGGCAACAGAAGGCCACACCGAGTGCCACTCCTGTCAGCTCAGAGCAGGAAGCTGAGGCTACATTTCACATGGGCTTACCAAAAATGGACAGTAGGAAATTAAAAGAAAAATGTTGCTCAACATGAAAGCGTGGGCCCATCCTACCTTGTATCAAAGATTAAGGCTGATGGTGATACAGTGACGATGACTTCTCTGTACTCAAATGGCCTCCACAATCACCAGATCTCAATCCAGCAGAGCATCTTTGGGATGTGGTGGAATGGGAGATTCTCATCATAGATGTGCAGCCAACAAATCTGCAGCAACTGTGTGATGCTATCGTTTCAATAAGAAATCAAATCTCTGAAGAATGTTTCCAGCACTTTGTTGAATCTGTGCCATGAAGGCAGCTCTGAAGGCAAAAAGGGGTTCAGTCTGGTATTAGCAAGATGTACCTAACAAAGTGTCCGGTGAGTGTATATTTGGCTATGTGGCGCTATATTTTGTGGCGTAATGGTGCCAATTTTTATTATGAGCCATCTGATTCTCCTTGTTATGCCCAAGGTTTCCTTTGTGTGTTAGTGCTTTTATACACCGGATGAAGCGAGATTGGCCACCCAGAAATATCACTCCTATTTTAGAGTCTCACAACTGGAGGTTGGCATAACAGTGTAATAACATGAAGGTGTGTAGGCCGGGAAACTATGGATTGCATCCTGTGTTTTGCTTTTTTCTTTTTTTTCCACTTGCTGGGGAAACTTAAGCACAGGGAATGTTTTAGTTAGATTTAGGCACTGAAAATAAATTGATACCCTAGGAATGAGAACGGGCTGGTGTGGATGCCAATATTATATACAGACATTGCTGTCCAGAAATAATATGAAATGATAATTTTTGGCCCAGTCATTTGTTTCTAGTGCAGATTGAAAACTTTATCAGTGGCTCAAACATATTTAGTTTGATTGAATTTTGAAAAACAGTGATATACATGTGATGAACTTAAAGTGTCCAGCTAATTTATATCAAACTGGAGTAAACTATGTTTGAGCTGTTGGGATTTAACTGCACCAGAAATAAACTGATATAGATTCATTGCCGTTTGAATTCCTTTAACAAGACTTGCTGTAAAAAAACAACAACATGTGACTGTCATCCAGGAATAATCAGCGCAGGCAAAAAGGAATTCAGTTTTGTTTTCAAATATCGGTACTAAATCCTTCCTCCCTGTTTGTGTAATGTTGTAATCATAATTATCACATTTCCCAGTGGGTACAGCTCACTGCCTTTTTATTACTTTAGACTGATGCACTGCTCATGTGATACTCCGTGCATTTCTCCTGTAGCAGTTTTGTCAGTTTGCAGCTGCTGCAGACACTCTCTGCCACCTACAGTACAGTGCATGCTCCAACCAACACACCACAATTCTCTGCAGTGGCAATTACCATCATCACCAATCACACACTGATTGATCCCGCACACTGTGTGCTGATGACATGCACAGACCTTGATTATTTTCATTACCATTAGCCAAGGGCCTTGATTACACCCTGAGTAAAGTTTTCGAGGTGATTGGAGAGCTGAGATGCTGAGAAGATGAGGAGTAATCTTTGCGATTAGGTCATGGTCTGATGTTATAATAAAAAGAAACAAAAAGAAAAAATCTTATTTAATTTCACTTTAAAACACTTTCTTTTTCTCTGTGTCTACCTTCAACTTTTTTCAGTGCGGGTTCTGATCACGCCTTCTTTTCACCTTTACAACCCCTTTTCCCAAAGAGCTTCCTACACAGTTGCCAGTCCTGTCGTGTCCAGAGACAGCACACAAGCGCACACACAAGCACACAGGACCTGGGAGCTATATTTGGCTCTTTCCCAGCTGCCACAAATAAAGGGAAGTAAGTGATAGCGGGATAAATGAGCTGCCCAATAGCATTCACGGCAGAGAGCAGTTGTTTCCATGGTAAAACGGCACCCTAACAATTCATTTGAGCCAACGGGCTGTGAAGATTAAACGTGGAAATGATCAGTCCCATCCCTGAGAGGGTGTGTAAGGGACCTTATCTGTGGAGCAGCTTTTAATTATAAACTACATTGTCACTTTCCCTAATTAATTATGTAAAAAAGTGTCTTGGTAGGATGATCTTTCTGTGCTTCTGCACCAAGCAGTTGTGACTATTGCTCTGAATGGAAAGAAATAGTTCACTTTATGGCTCATCTCGAAAATCTGACAGGAGCCGCACGCTCCTTTCATCAGTTTTTAGCAGCTCGATGTCCTAAGTTTGTATGTACGACACGAAGTCACGCTATGAATTGTGTAATTCACACTCTCACACTTTCACACTCTTTAGTGTCTCGGGGATGTGACGTAGCGAAGGAATTAGGCTATTTTTTATTTAATATTGTGTATTGAAAAATACAACGAATATCAACAAATATAAAGTGAGAGACTCGGGAGACGCCAGCTGAACTATTTCCTCTGTCCTCCTCCACTGCAGACCGCAGTCATTTACACCCTGAACCTCAAAGCCCTCTCCTCTGCCGTGTTGTCTTTCTCCCTGACCTCGCTCTTATCATCTGTCCCTTATTGGTTGTGTTCTTTATTTAAAGTCTAGGTGACGGTGAGGTCAGACACATGCTTTTTTTGTTTTTCTTTTTTCCCCATGAGCTAACATTTTGCGCTCATCGTTCCTCTGGCAGCCTTTTTGTGATGCTTCGCCTCAATCAAGGCTGTTATTAGTTCCTTAACAGAGTAAAAAAAAAAAAAGAACAAAAGATGGGAAATATTTTCACATCATTGATTGGGGATGATTTGCGCAATGTCTTTCTGTCAGGAAAACTGACCAGTGCAATTTGCCTATGATCCTCAGACAGAATCACTCTCTGTAAAAAGCTGTTTTTGAGCTGCATTTAACCTGCCTTTGCTGCCTTGGATTGTATTATTATCTCTTCACAGTTTGTTAGTTCAGCTTGTCAGTATTGCATTTCTCTGGACTGTGGCATGCTCTGCACATATGTATAGATATATTTTTTAATTAAAGTGAAAACCTTTGTGATTTGCCAGTCCTTTATCATTTGGTCAAGTGGACTCTGTGACCTAATTGTGAGTAATGCTTAATGTTATTGTTTATTACTATTAAACAGAGAAAGAAACATAGAGCAGTATACTAATCAATTTCTGTGGACTAGAAACTACTATTCACAACATGAATAAAATAGCACAAATTCAATACGCATGGAAAAGTTTTGTCTATAAAAAAAGGAAACAGTTGCATAAATGAATGTTAGAAAGTGAAGCACAGTGTGGGTATGTTCATGGTTCTGAACGTGCTATTTTTTTTTTTTTTTTGTAAGTGGCATTTAAGAAAGGTCAAGGCCTTCTGTTAAAATCTGCAGATTATGCAGACTGTGGAGTGTAAAAGTCGAGGACCAAAATGCAGATACGGGAGGCAGGCAGAATTTAACAAAAGGCAAGCCTTTTAATTAGGTTATTGCAAAAGTCCATAGAACAAAACATGAAATCCAAAGGGCAAAGCAAAACACATAGTCCAAAAGGGAAAATCAAACTATAGCCACAGGCACATGAGAGGAAACGCACGGGCAGGCACAGAAACACAAAGCATCATTTACGGCATACACAAGAGGGCAATCAGGGAACTGGGTACAGAAAGGTAACAAGCCACAAGTCAAACCAATAAGGATAATGACTAAATGCAAGGCACAGGAGACAGATGCCAAAATAAAACAGGAAGTAATTAACAAATGCAGATGTCAGGCACACATGCACATAAAGCAGCTTTACAATAAAGGAAACACTGGGGAAGGCTAGAAACTCATAGAAAACTACGAGCATTAAAATAATAGAAAAGCTCTAAATAATCACAAAATTAAAAAAGAGAACAAAAGCACAGAAACCCTGTGATTTTCAGGGCTAAATATGAAACCAGTGCAGAATTTTACAGCTCAAACAAACGTGCTTACAAAAAAAACAAAAAACAAAAGTTGCTTTTGTCCTTATAGGGGTTAATTTCATTTATAACTCACTATTTCAAACTGTATTATGGATTAAGTTCTGCATCATAGGAGTCCTATCCAATTTGAGTAGGTGTCAGTATACTGTCTGCAAAGACACTGAAGTCAGTGGTTTGAGACAGCTTGACTTGTTTGTGGTGTTGGAGCTTTTTAAGAAGTCTGTGTTAGTATTGATGTGTGTCTGTGTGATACATCCATAGTCCATGGATGCATCCTGCTAACCAGCTAGCTAGAATTAACTGGTAAATCACGAAGCAACCTACATCCATCTTTTATAGGTAGTCTATGGTTGAAGCTCATGAAAATTATCAGTGATTAAATTTTTGATTGTGTGTGTGTGTGTGTAAAATTATGTTGGCAGGTAATGATTTTCTCTGTTGCATTAGTAAGAAAAAAAATGTGTAAAATCATCTGTGCTTTTGACCTTTGCACAGTGCTTCACATCCCACAGCAACTGGTGGATCACCACCTCTCCTTTTCTTTTACCCTCCTGTCATTTATCTTTGTCACTGTGATCAGGTTCATCCCTTCTCCTCCCCCTTCCCTCTTTGCCTCTTTTTCCATTTCCTCACGCCCCCTCATCTTTATCGTTGCCACTCTATCTCCCCCCCCCTCCTTCCTTTCTTTTTCCACATGCTTCTTCTCCCTCTCCCTCCCTCACTGACTTGTGCCGGTTTCTCATCAGAGCCAGAGATGCAGGGCTCTTAAGTGGAGTTAAATGGCCTGCTGACAGTGCTGAACACTGAGCTCTGCATCGTTGGCAATGGGCACCCTATGACCTGTCCGACATGTTGACTATGAACTTGGAGGGACTGGAAATGATCGCTGTGCTCGTAGTTGTGGTCCTGTTTGTTAAGGTGCTGGAGCAGTTTGGTTTGTTGGAATCTGGCTATGACGGTAAGGAAATAGCAGAATCAGATCCTTTTTCTGCTTTTGCTAGCAATCGCCCACTTGTTGCTCCAAGTTTTTAAAAGCAGAGTATAGTTTGTTAGGACTGGCTGCTGCGTGGCATTGGAGGTTGTCATATATAGATTTTGTGCTTAAAAATGTGTTTCTTGACATGTTTGTGTTATGGTGGTTGAACTATGTGATAGTGGACACTGAGCAATATAAAGTACAAGTAGACTTTATAAGATCAACTTTGTAGTCTGTCACCCATTGAACTGAAGTCCTCGACAGCCTCTGCGTCTGTCCTTCAAGCTTTTTTAATTGAATATGTTGCATCTCTCACCTGAGTTTGCTGCTAATCCGCTTAACAGTTGTGATGACTCATACATCACACATATGGCCTATTATAATTCGACTATGATCCTTTTTGTTGCATTTCAATGTCAATTTAAGATTTAATTTCACACCCAGTAGCCCTTCTGGGATCTTGACCCTTTCATGTCCACTTTGATGGTTTGTTCATTAAATTGAAATGAAATTTAATTGGGTGTGAAAGCTTGCATCATCTGCGGGTCGGTTAACTTGTTTATTCAAATGAGAGGGAGATGGTTGAGGGCTGGATGTCATTCTGCCGCGGAGAACCTGGAATTTAGCCGGGGCTTCAAACCACCACGGTGACATTTGCTTTTCCCTCGTTGGCTCAGAATGGAACGGGCTCAAATCCAGATGAAATCTTGTGAATCTTGCGGCTGCCCTTTGAGAAAGGGAAAAAAAAATTAAATTTTATCTTAAGGATGAAACGTTTGCACTTATGCGACTACTGAAGTAGAAAAACTGTGATTTATGTTCAGCTAAATGTTGCTTGTTGGTTGCAGCTACTCTCAAAGACGTCTTTGCTTCATGATTAGTTTTGTTTTGGTGTTCGCTTTCTTCTTGCTTAGTAGGGAACAATGATTGAACCCTCGCCCACTGGAGATTTGTCAAGGTGCCACACTGAATCTTTCCCACCAAAGTGTGAATCTAATATTGAGGAGTTGGGTCTCTCCGGCACAGAAGACCACCTGTTGTTTATGAGCTCCGCTTACTTTACAGGCTGCCAAGCTGTTTGCCTTATGGCTGGGAAAGGCAAACATCTTCTAACCAGCCAGAATAAAAGCAGTTGGCTGCCAGTGTTGCACCAATGTTTGCCAGTGTTTGAAAATAATTCAAAATGAAAATACTTGCTCATTCCACGTGTATTTTTTTTAATGTTTACTCCATGTTTTACATGGCATGAACACCCACCTGAAGCACGCCAACAGCAACAATCACATTCACACGTGGGACTGTGACAAAATCCCATTTATGTCTCATGCAGTTTGTTTGTGGTGGATGCTGAGCTCAGCCAATTAAAAGAAAGAATGTATTTTTAGTTCATTAAAGGAGCAGGGTGATGAGTTACATCACCAAAAATCAAATTCAGAGATATGAAAAGAAGAAGAAAAACAATCCTATTAAGCCTTAACTTTAAAATCAGCATCATAACAGTCCATTACCAGAAGCATTTTAATTGAACGTGTACATTGTTTGAATGTGTCATGTGCTGTGTGAATTGCTAATTAATTTTCAACAAAAGCAGAATCTTTTTGGGCATGTTTGATACAAGAGTCTTTTGTTTAAAAATATTGTCCTAAAAGCAGGGAGAACAGAAATATCCTGTATAAGTGCCTGTTCAAAGGTCCAAGCAAAAGACAGGACTGGATTTTTTAAACTTGACGTGCTTTCTCCTAAAACAAACCAACAATAAACCAGGAAATACAGCAGAAATTTGTAGAGCTGATTATTACTCTGTGGTGCTCTCCCACTTGATGGTTTTTGGATAAAAATAGACTTGCAACACAGCCAGACCCAAATGGCTCTTTTCAGTCTCTGTGCCTCTCTTCAGTGGTGTGACAGTGAGTGACAGCGGTGTGTCACCAGTGCAGTGGGATGTGACAGCTGACAAGGGCAGCCTTTTAGATGGCGTTTTTTTGCAGATGATTTCCCTGCTGAAGGTGTGGCTTTCATCAGCTGTGACTCTGTAAACACATTCCTAGTACATGCTGCCGTGGCTGTGGTCATGTGTTCTGTAATTTAGTGTCTTAGACTTCAGAAGGGCAAATCATTTTCGTTTGTTGGATGGAATACTGTATGGTTGCATACGGGATGCATTTAACGTCAAGTGCAGTGCACGCTTCGTGCCACAGGTCTCACCTACTGTAGGTTACTGGGTCTGTAGAGCTGCAAAGTGTACTGTGTCCCAAGACAATATTCTCCCTTTTTTACACACTGTATGTGTGTGAATGAGAGGGAGACAGGTGTAACATTGAAGGTGCAAGGAACAGAGGCAGTGAAGGTGGATGAGTTTAAATACCTGGGGTCAGCCATCCAAAACAATGGATTGTGCATAAGAGAGGAGAAGAAGAGAGTGCGGGCAAGGTGGAGTGGATGGAGATGAGGGTCGGGGTGATTTGTGATAGAAGGGTAGCAGCAAGAGTGAAAGGGAAATTTACAAGATGGTAGTGAGACCTGCTATGATGTGTGGTTTGGAGACAGTAGCACTGACAAAAAGACAGGAGGCAGTGATGAAGATGCTAAGTTTTCCTCTGGGCCTTTGGGAATGACCTGGATGGACAGGATTAGCAATGAGCACATCAGAGGGACTGCTCAGATTTGGAGACAAAGTCAGAGAGGTGAGGCTGAGATGGTTTGGACATGTGCAGTGGAGGGATAGTGGACATACTGGACAAAGGATGCTGAAGATGGAGCTGCCAGGGAGGAGGAAAAGTGGAAGACCTCAGAGGAGGTTCATCCACAGAGGATGTAGTGAAGGAGGACATGCAGAGGGTTGGTGTAACAGGAAAGGGTGCTCAGGACAGGGTGAGGTGGAGGCAGGTGATTTGTGTAGCACCCTCTAAAGGGAGCAAATGAAAGAACTGTACATATTATTTATTAATGCAATTTTCACTGCTATTTATTACAATTCTCTTTTTGCACAATCTATTTTTAAATTTTTCTTTAACTTAATTATCTTTAACTCCATTTTCTAATCTCATTGTACATTTTGTATTATGACAATAAAGGCATTCTGTCTGTCTGTCTGTCTGTCTAGCTATCTCAGATTAACAGAACATGTTGTGATCTTTTTAAAAACCGCATATATGGTGGCCTCACATTTATTTTATCCCATACAGCACATGATTTGGATTCATAGAGGAAAGTACTTTGCCCAGTGGAGAGGACATGCATTTGCATTTTAGTGATATTTGCTAAGTGAATGTGCAAATGCACACGGGTGCTTTATAAAACATGATTTCTTGGAGTTAGAGTAACACACAGTGCTAGAGTTGGGGCGGGGGGGGGGGAATTATATAAACAAGCTTAATCTTTGGCTTCCAAACTGCCATGACATGGCTTTTAGACATAATGTGTTTTGTTTATGTTTGTGTTTTTATTACATCTTGTAGCTTTTATGGATAATAAAGGAACATATTACAATGGTTTTGTGTACCAGAGACCCTGACAACACAATAAACACAGAAAACAGTTATTATGGTACATTCTTTGTATATTTATGTAACCGTGAACAGTTCCAGTCCATTAAAAACCCATAACTGTTCTCTGAGATAAGCTCATTTTTAATCTGGGAATGAAGCAGTATTGCTGCTTCTTTAACAATGTATAGTTGAACCTTAAATTACCTAAACATTTTCTGTCTCTGAAAAACATTTGAGATTTAGCAGATATGCCAGCAGAGGGAAGCAGAGTTTACACTCAGCCTCCAATGATGAGGCCGGTATTGAAGGCTAGAGGCGCTGCCAGGTTCTTCTAGTAAAAGCAAATGAATATCTATCAGATTAAATATCGAAAACCCCAGCAATGAGTTTTGAGCACTCTGATTTGCACATATTAGATTCACTTTTCCAGCAGTTCCGGCTGTGTGATTTAATGGGTGGTAGTTGTTACGGAGAGCATTTATTTTCTTATCTTGCACTTTTAAAACCAATCTAGCAAAGTGCTTTACGGATATATAAATACAAGTAATGTAATTACTTGTGCACAGTGCACAGTAATGTAATAACTGTGCACAGTAATGAAGCTCTGTAGACAGAAAATGAAACGCCAGCGGGGCACTGTAAAACCTAAAGTAACATCACAGTGAGTTTAAACAAAATGCAGAGCATTTGCATTTTGTTACAACAGTGCATTGTTACGGCTGCTGTTTGCTCTCTTAGATACTCACTTTTTTTTTAAAAAATAAAAATTTGTAAGCTGGTCCATCCCTATGAACTTGCTCACTTTGGCAAATGTTGCTTTGCGGGTTAGAAGGTAGCACAGCCTCTCGTACAAAAGGTTAGATTTAATTTTTGTACATGTTCAGCATTCCTGGGAGGATCATTAAAATGGGGGGCGGGGGGAGCTCATGTTTGAATAGAGCAAGTTACATAAACTGGAATATGTAAGCTGTCACTTTTTTAATATTTATTCCCACTCCCACAGTAATTTGCTCCTTATTGCCTTCATCTTACTTTCGCAACAATTTTTTCACAAATCTAGCTGTATATTATTCAGTAAAGGAATATTAAAAAATCTGAAATTTATTATAATTTTTGATAATAGCCTGGAGCCTCAGACAGGTATCAGAGAAAGATCGTTGTACCTTGTGGCTTTCCACTGAATTATACTCTGTTAGGGATGATTTCACAGGCTTTAGTTTTACTCTGTCATCAGTCTCAGCAATGAGAGAGCTACTAATGATTGATTCTCAAAATCATGAATGTGTGATGCTTTCATTTGTTTTGGGCTGTTCCTGCAGGCACAATTGTAAAAGGGTAGATTAATTTTTAACTTTATTTTGGAACAGAACTGTTAGTGTTGGAATCTGTGTGGCTTCCATAAGGAAGCAAGGCATAACCTCATGTGCCTTTTTAAAATCAGCTTTTCCAACTAAAATCTTTAACCTTTTTCTTTGCTTTTGAAACAAGCTCAACCTGTTCACATAGTAAGGAATAGTAGAGTTCAGCTTTTTTTGGGGTTTGTTTTGTTTTCATGGAGAGCCTTAAGAAATCACCTTGTGTTCTTTTGTACTTAGAAGTGTTCTTCAAACGTGCAGTTCATTCAACAAGTTTTACATACCACATAACTTTGCTTTGCCCAGATAGCAGTCATTGTTTTGGCATCTTGTCAGCAGAGTTTCAGTTGATGGCTCCAATTGGTAAATCTTGTTGATGTGCATCTGCAAGCCTCTTTGCAACTCACTTCCACCCCAGCTTCTCCTTGAATGCAGTATTTGATATAATCAGTGTCTGATAATGATGACATCTGCTCTGTGTTTGGGTTTTGGTGCTGGTCTGCCAGAACAGAGCCATATTGTCAGATATAATCAGGACTAAACTTAATTTAGTCCTGATTG
>JAMQGT020008470.1:0-41166 GCA_024447675.2 Pterophyllum scalare
TATATTATTTAATTATATTTAAAGGGATTGATCACATCCAATGCCGGTCATCTGATAAACTATGTTGACTCTGCTTTTCTAACTTCTTATAATTCAGATATAATAAACGGTGTAAAGAGGATGTCAAACGTGGGGCAGTCATGAGTTTCTGGTCACATGAAACTGCAGCATATATTATAAATAGATCATGAAGTCAGAGCCAGACTGCTGCCTCGTGATTCGGCCTGATTCCAGCAAAGTAAAATGGCTCTATTTTGGTTGTATTTGAGTTTGAGTTCAAAACATGGAGCATGCTGGTATGGTAACCTTTGTTACTGTCTATGGTCCATTTTAATGACTCACCCAGTTAAACTGCCAGGATACAGAGACGCATGTACTAACTACTTAGCAAATGATTGAACTGGTTGCAACTTCCTTGTGGGTTGTTTCTTAGAGTTGATATTCTTCATTAATGCAGCAGCTTCAATGTTTATCTTCACTTTGACACATGTAAATAATAGTACAGAAAATATTTTCAGATGGTTTCAAATGTAATTTTACTGTTATGTATAGTGTCTGTAAACATAATCATGAAATGGACCTTTGAACTGTTGTTTTACCCTATGGTCAAGTTTCTTAAGAAGTGAGTCACAACGTCTGCTCATCTTCTGGATGGGCTGGAGCCTATCCCAGCTGACATAGGGTGAGACGCAGGGTACACCCTGTACAGGTCGCCAGCCCGTCGCGGGGCCAACAGAGAGACAGACAACCATTCACACCTATGGGCAATTTAGAGTGACCAATTAACCTAACCAAAAGTGTGCCAAGAAAATTCAGCATGTGTTCAAAATTATTCTTATCAAGATTTGTTTTTGTATTTCTTGTAAGGTATACCTTACAAGTAATTGGCTGGGCCCACTTTTGCCTTTGAAACTCCATTAATTCTTCATGGCAGAGATTCAACAAGGACACATCTACATGCCTAAATGCTTTGTTGCTATGAAGTCAAACATTGCCATGAGGACTTGTCTGATTTTTATCGTAAACAAACAGATTAAAAAAAAATTCACTCTACTAGGTATCAAAATAATCTTTATTGATAATATTCAGGTGTTTATAAGCAAAACAAAATGAATCTCTGCATAACAAGAGGAATGAGACGTATCACAGGAAAGAGCACAGACTAGTTCAAACTCCAGTAAAAAAAATGTTTTTTTTTATACTTATTAAATACAGTGTAATCTTCATATGTGTTTAAGGCACAGTCTGGGATGAGCTGATTAATAATAATCCAAAAAAAGCTTAATATTTTTTTATAAATCAAATTGTGAGAACATGACAATGTGAAGTGACAACACATCCAGTGCTTTCTTTTTGGGGTTTTTTTTTTTTACACAATGTGTAACAGACCATTTAATATCAAATACATATATGTACACGGCTATAAAAAATACATCAATCTAGAAAAACATGTCACAAATATACATATTTAGAAAAACAAAGAATATAAAATATTCACCTTAATAAAAGCCAATGCTTAATATGATGGATATTTAAATCAAAACCAAGCACTTTCAGCATAAAGAAAAAAGTAATAATTAAATGAAGTGATACAGCTGTCTTTAGAACGGAATAAAATATGATAATGCAAGAAAGTCACAGAAAGCAAATATTGTTTTAGTTTAGGAAGATGATGACAATGAAAAGATGGGATACTCCTTAAAAAGGTACTAAGCAATTGATGCACACTTGAACACAAAACAACAAACTAAACCGGTTGATCAGTCTGTTTTGTAGATTGCATGCTCATCAGAAAAGAAAGCTGTCACACTTGTTAAGTGGAATGAAGGAGTAACACTGCAACCTTTTTAACATGCATGAATATATAAAACTTGTGTTTAATCTTTTATGGAGTTTAACCAAATTGTGTGTATTTGACTTCAAATTTAAGTGCATTCTCATCTCTGACAGAAAGAATAATACAATTTTCAACTGTGTTAATTCAAGTCCATATATGAACTATCACAGCACACATTATACTTCCACATTATTTCTTTTTCATAGCTCTCTGTACAGTACAAAGAAGAATTGGGCCCAGATTTCTTCAGCATCCTTCCTTCTCTACTTCCACTTCAGACACCACAGGCAGGACTAGATGGGAGATGCGACTCCACAGACCACTAAACTTGTCGTTATTCATTATATCAAACGCAGCTTGGTTGTTGGAGTCCACTAGCTTTTCCTTAAGATAGTCTTGCACCATCTCCTCCACCTCCTTCAAACTCTTTTCCTCCTGGATCTCATCTTGAGGCAGCAGCACAGTAAACAACAAGAAACCCCGCTTATATGCAGCATTCTCGTGGTCGCAGTAGCGATAAAAAATGAGGGTGGAGCCTGGTGGCAGCTCTTCCAAACGATGAATGATTGCCACAGGTTTTTCTCCCTCAAACGCTGCTTGCAACTGGTTGTTGTCAATGCTTAACTTCACATTATTACTGTCCTGGTTGCTTTACTTTTTCCATCAATGTGGAGGAAAGACGTATTGAAGGCAGATGAGAAGGAGGAGGCCAGACCCTGAGGCGTGAGGCACTGCAGGGTCCTCTCAAGCCTTTTGGCCTGCAGTGAAGATCAGACTGACTGGCTCTGTGGGATGTGCTGTTTTAAGATGCTTCTCCAGGTGGATTTTGCTCATTTTCCACAACTCTTGTCTCTGACTGGGGAACTGGGTCTCAAGAATAGACAAGTGATCCGTGAACGTTTCTGGCCTCACAGCCCTGGATGGATGCCCTCCACTACTTGCCAAGTATTGGAGTAAAGGGGGGATCTTGTATGACAGCAAGGTGGCAGACACGAATAGTACCACGAGAACCAAACCACACCTACACCACATGAATCCTTTAAGGAGACACAAACCCCACCCCACACACATTTCAATAAATCATTTTAAAGTATCTTTCGGTATTAAAGATAATGTAATTAAAATGACTGGCTTACCTCTAGAGGAATTTCTAGGGCGTGTGTTGAATGCAACAGTTTTCTGTATGTCTTTTAAAAAGAGATCATCACATTAATGTAAAAATTGTCACCACTGTAGTAAGTGTTGCAAAGGACTGTAATATTCAGATGAAGCAGCAATACCTGATTTTTTGGGAAGAACAGGCTCTCCTCCTGTGAGGTTATTCACACGCTGTCGTGGATACACGCTTGAGCTCAGGTGGTTAACTTTGGAAATATCTAAGATGAGGCTGAATTTATAAACATAAAAATATTTTCAGAGATCAAAATTCATGAAACAGATCCTCTACTCTTCTGTACAAAATATCTACAATACAATACCAGCGCTCTCGGCTTTGACCTCCATCTTCCTCCTGTAGTCTGCCATGCTGGACTGCTTGTGGATCGGCACGTCATGTCTGTTCACTGGTGAACTGGATGTGCGTGGCAGACTTGGTGGAGGATGCAGGTGCTTTAGCTGCTGATGATGCTGAAATTAAACAAACCCAGGTAGATCAAACAAGTCAGCCTTCCGTAGCTGTAATTCTTTGAATGCCAAGAGAATCCGAGGATTTCTCAGACCTTTCCTGGATTTCATCCAGTCTGGATCCTGATTTATGCCGAGTCTACAGCGCTCACCAAGCCTCGACACGGGAGATAAATTCACAGCTCCGAGAGGACCTGCTTTGCAAACAGAAGCAAAGTACTCCTTTAAATAAAACTGCCAGTGATTCCATCTGAGGCTGAGCTCTAACAAGTTTTAAAATCTCCAAGAAAAATAATAATAGATATTTGATGAGCGCTCAACCAGTTACATGTTCTAATGTTTAATCATCTGATAAGTCATTTAACACAAAATGTATTAATGTAATATTACATAGCATTGTTTAGTTTGTGATTTGTCAAACCGAAAGAAAAAGTATTTGTCCAATTTGATCCTCCTTTACTTACGCTTTACACAACGTTCCAAAAATGTTGAAAATATGGCTGTAATATCTATTTGTGCTTTATACTTAATAAAAACTATTAAAAAGAAATTTAATGATTTATTTAATAATGATTAATCACTAGTTGCAGCCCAAACCTTTGTAGATGTTTTGTAGATCAGTGACTTTATCCAGTTAGAATACCCATCCCTTGGTCTTCATTTTTCTGTGCGTCTCCAGCTGATTCCTCAACATCCATCTCAATTTCATCTTCCTTGTCACCCACTGCTCCTTTAGCATCCAGCCGGCTCTTCTTGCTAGGGGTCTCTGTTAGGTAAGCAAAAGAAGTTTTTTTATATTGCCTACAGGCAATCAAGTCAGAAATAAACTTTCAGCCTGCTTGGTGGGTCACCTGGATATTGACAGTTCATGCGAAGTTCTAACGCCAGATCCGCTGAGAGCAAAAAAAAAGGCCACGTGTGATGGTCGATTGCTAATTGCAGTGAAATAACACGACAGATTCCGAAACTGAGCAAGTGAAGTTCTCAGCCTGGCACAAAAGAGAGCGTCGACCCGGCGCAACGCATGGCATTCAACTGCTGGCTAGAACAGCAGTAACTATGGGTTACCCGGTGTTGTAACTAAGCAGATCAGAGCAACTTACCTCCATCTTCAGAGACAGCCTCCCCATCTTTGGTACCATTAACTGTGGTAGCAGTAGCTTGATTTTCTGATTTCCTTTTGGGCTTCCTTATAGGCTCCCTGGGAGTTGCTTCGAAACTCAATCCTTTAGAAGATATAGCAGAAAATCATTGTGGTGAAATCTGGGGATGTTGGAAGCCAAATCAACACCTTAAAACATTCCGTCTTGTCCTTCAAACCTTTTTCCAGGTGGCAGAGACTGCCTCACCGAAAGGCATCAATACCTTCAAGGAGTCCAAATGCCATAAAAGAGTATTCATATGGTCTACAAAAATTTTGGCAGTGAGTAAGCAGTGTGCAATTTGTGAAAAACAAACAAACAAAAGAAACAGGGGTTGGGGGATTCCACCAACACGTAATGTAATAGATTAGTAATTAGTAAATCTAATGCATTTCTACCTGAGATAGGCAGCAAACTTTCAAGTTTAAGAGTTAATATGTGAAAATTATTCAGCTCTGTAATGTGTTTACAGCATCCATGGACTGCAGGTTTCACTCAAGGGTGTGGCTCCACTCTGTCAGCCCATCACAGCAACTGCACCATCAGTTGCAAAGCCAACAAACTGTTCATGCGATTTCTTTGTTGATGCCCCTACGCAACTGCAAGAAGTGACAGACAGTAGACTCGACGCAAAGTTGAAATTTAACAAGCTGAAAGAAGAACCTGCGCAAATCATTTCTGTATGGTATTCTGAACTCAACTATCAGGTGGTTGAAACACAACAGAAATTTCTAGGATTTCTTTTTTTTAAAAAAAAGAATCTCCTGACACTTTGAATCTTATTCATTTCTTTTATTCAGTTGATTATTTGAAGTGATGTTAAGAAAAGAGGCGGCGATAAGTGAGCAGCAGTGCCGAAAATAGCACTACAGATGCAATGTTGATGGAGAAGTATGCAGAAGGAGTTCCCTGTGTCTGTGGATCCAGAGAAAGCATATGGTAGGGTGCCAAGAGAGGAACTGTCGTATTGCATGAGGAAGTCAGGAGCAGCAGGGTGGCTCAGGGCATGAGCAGGCAACCATGTATGCCACGTGGCAACGTGGTTGGCGCAGGCTCGAGTCCCGCTCCAGGTAGGAGGAAATGAGGAAGACAACCGGTAATGTTCATGAGTGTTGCAAAGGAGGACATGCGGAGGTTTGGTGTGACAGAGGAGGATACAAGGGATAAGGTGCCAAGGAGGCAAATAATCTACTGTGGTGACTGCTAAAGGGAGGAGCCAAGAAAAGAAGGAGACGCTCTGAAACAGTGGTGCTTAGTAGTTTAATGAAAAGCTGAAACAGAATGGGATCTGGTGTTACCAGCGTTGTGCCAAAAAGTGATTTCCGATTTTTCTATGTTTTTTTTTTATGCATAATGTCATTGGTAAATAAACTGTACTCAACAGGATTCATTAAGTGTTTATATATACACAATGAAGACATGGCGTGTTTTGCAAGTATCTTTATGACTCTGTATCATTGTATCTACATTACAATTAATCCAGTACTTTTTGGCCACTTAAAGTCAATATAGAACTGTGATGTTATTTTTGTTGCAATTTCTAATGTCCTCTTGGCCAGATCTCTCTTGAAAAGCACTTTAATGTCAGTGACAGTTTTTACCCTGATAAACAAAGAACATTTAAAAGTCACTTTGCCAAAATGTGTTTGCAGCTTCTACCTTGTGACTGAAATGTTGTTTCTGGCTTAAAATGGCTTGATATAATTCATGAAGCATACAGCCAGTAATTTTTTTGGCCTAATACCGGAAGTCACTTTTTGGCAGACGATCACTTTTCGTGTCAACTGTGACTAATGGCCAGTACTGAAAGCGAAACCCAAGTGATGTTTTTGTTTGTTGGCTGTTTTGAGATGCAGCGATAAAAAGAAAAAGAAAAACTAAACTAAACAAACAAAAACCCTCACTCGTACAGGCCATATTTTTGCATAAGCTATACATTATATACAGTGGACAATATCTGCTGTCTGCTCTGACAACTATTCACAGGTGAGTACCTCTCCTGAAGGGTTTCCATCAGTTAAGAGAAAACTCGTCTTTCCGTTTTAACTGCTTACTTGCTGCCTTTGGTGGTTTTAAAGTTGTGGCTGCTCAGTGTAAATAAAACAAAAAAACGTGAAACTTGTGAGTTGAAACTCACAAAACTTAAAAAACTTGAAACTTGTGTGAGTGAGCTAAAGTCAGCTAGTTCCGAGGCAAAGCTAGATAATAGGCATACCGCTCAAACTGTGCTCACCTTTATCTGACGCTAGTCCTTTCGATCGTGTCACGGGACCAGAGGGCTTATTTTCAGAATCCCTGGAATCCATTTATAACCCCAATTCAACAGAGTAATGCCAAAAACTTTAATTAAACAATGCGACGTAGCATCGCGCCGAAAAACAGGCTACAGACATGCACTGGACTTCCCTGTAGCTAGAAGGGGACACATTTCATGACCGGACGCCGTTGCGTTCCGGAAAACTGTGCCACGTTTAGTTATCTCCGTCGGAAAAAGGGTACTGCTAAACTTTCCGCTCCAAAATTTAAGCCAGCTGTGAGTACGACGCTTGCTAACTAAAAGCTAAGCCCAGGGTTCGAAGCACGTATCGAAGCTTCAGTTTCAAACTGTTATCACTATGTATCACTGCGACTTTTAAGTTACACGGAGGCATGTTTTACACTAACTCCAGGTATTGATTTGCTAACCGCTGGTTAAATTAGCATCTCCTTGGCTATCTTATTTATCCCGGGAAGCACTGGCATAATTGAATCCTTCCAAATTGTAGTTTACATATTTTCTTTTTGTGTGGCGACTGTTTTAAAACCTGATGAGTGCATTTCTTCTTCTTCTTCTTCTTTTTGACACTGTTTAATGAGACTGCTTTTGAGCTTGGTTCTGTTGACAGGCACGTATGCAGATTTACAACATCTGTTTGGACCTTTGAACATGTGACGACAAACTGTAACTCGTGGCTTCACATTAAAAGGAAAAAAAAAACCTACTGTAATGTTAATTTGTTTTATGCTCCTATGAACCATCCAGTGAACCACGAGTGAAGTGAAGGAAGGCCACCAATACGAAGACATGGCAGAGGAAGCCACCAACCAGTGCAGAACAGGTACTCGAACCTTGTGTGGTGTGTTTTTGTTGCTCAGGCAGTGTTTGCATGGCATTTTTTCTTATTTAATAAGACATGACCTCATCTTCTGAATGTGCAAACCCAGGTGATAAAAGTAGTGATAATGTTAATGCTGTGGATGTAAAAAAAGAAAAAGCAAAAAGGGGGAAATCAAATGGACCACACACGGGATCTTGAATAGCTATGGTTAGTGGTTATTATTTCATGGAAATTTGATATCAGTTCATTTATGTGTTTATTGCAGATGGGGATTCAACTGAAAAAGAGGCGCTTTGCCCTGAAGGCGGATGTTCTCGCAGAAAGGACAGCACACTGACGAAGGAGGAGAAAAGCCCACTTAATGAAGCCAATGTTGAAAGTCATGGTGATGGCATACACAAGTCACCAAAAAATGAGAACCTGTCCACAATAAAAGAGCAAACTTCAGGTCAGTGTTCCTGTCCAGCTGTTATAACAATCCATTCACATATTATTATTCAACAATCAGCTGTATTGTGTTAACAACTTTGGAAGAGCATGTTACAGACTGTCAACCAGCATTGTTTGTCTGAGTTATAAGTAACATTTAGGTTTTGTTGCTGATATATGAATTTTAAATAGTATCTGTAGGCGCTTTGTTACTAGCAGCCTGTCTCAAAATCACATACTTTGTTCCCATTTTTTTGGTTTAATCTATTAAAAATGCTAAAGTCTGAGGCATAAAATAATATTTTTGCACCAACAAGGTGATTACCAAAGTGCTATTAGCCAAAAACCTGGCATATTTAAACATGGTGTGCAGTGTGTTCTTAGAAAAAAAATAAATTGGAGGAAACTGGACAAGTGCAGGGCAAAGGAAGAAGTGGGAGGACTAAAAAGCAATCTACAGCAGATATCTGAAAGTCATGTCCTTAAGAAATAGGAAAATAATCCAGCAAAGACCTGACACAGGACCTGAGAGATGTAGCTGGTCATATAATTGATCCATCTACTGTTCACTGAAGCCTCATCAGAAACGGTCTCAGTGGGAGGGTGGCTGTTAAGAAGCCATTCTTAAAGAAGGGAAGAGGGACAAAAGCCTGAGTTTTGCTACATTACACGAGAACTGGACTGAAAATCAGTGGCAGCAGGTCTGATGGTGTGATGAATTCAAGCTTGACATTGTCCGTTCGTTGTCAGCATATATGGAGGAGGTCAGGAGAGAGACACAGTAATGAGTGTCTACAGCCATCTGTAAAACACAGTGGAGGCTCCAGGGAAATTCATAGTCCGGCAGTGTCGGAGGATTGCCTCCTGTACTGTATTTCCATGTATGTTTCTAAATGCTTCAGTAAATTGCTGTACCTTTTTCCCATTTTCCTAGCAAAACATAAAGAAAAGAGGGGGGCTTGATATTTTTTGTACAGTATTGTATATTCAAGAGATTTGCAGCATTTCTTTTTTTTTACAGAGAATAGTGAAGGAGAAACACCGTCAAAATCCTGTGAGGAGGAGAACAAAGACAATGGTCCGGCTCAGAAGCAGCAGCATGAGGTTACAGCAGGTAAATTAAGCAGCCACAGTCAAATGTAAATTCATTCTTTCATCACCAAATGTGTTTTATTAATCCAAAATTGTCCTTGTCTAATTAGCCACAGCTTCACCATCTGAATCTGCAAACCCAGACATTAAAAATGGCGATGACTTGACTATTCAGAGAAAAGAAGGAAAGTCAAAGGGAACACACATTGGATCTTGAATAGATATAACGCATTTCAATGAAATTTAATATGAATTCAATCGTGTTTATTGCAGACAGTGATTCACCTGAAGATGAGGAGAAGGATGAAAAAGAAGGATATTCTCCCGATGTGGGCAGCAAACAGATGGAGGAGAAAAGCCAGTTTAGTCAAGATAATGTCAAAAACAACATTGATGGCAAACAAGAACTCCCAAAATCAGGTCAGTGTTCCTGTCCAAGTGTTCTAACAACTGATTCAGATATTCAGCAGTCAACTATATTATATTACCAACTTTGGAAAAGCATGTTACAGACTGTCAGCCAACATTGTTTGTCTGACTTACAAGCAACATGTAAGTTTTGTTACTATGTTCCTCAAAATGACTGGATTCATTTTGACAATAAACTTAAATGTGTAAAGATTCAAAGTCTTGTGCTGTTGTGGAAGTTAAACGTGTTTTATTTTATCAGACAAAAGTCACATCACGAAACAGGAAGCACCAAAAACAACCCCTTCAGACAAAAAGGATGACCAGGAAGATGGAACAAAAATTAAGCCTAATGAAGAAATCCCGGACACAAACAGCACAGATGCTGAATCTGGAGCCGGTGAGTCAGAGCTTTCTGAAACATCACCGACAATAATTCTTTACTTAAACTTCATCTGCTAACTTTCTATGACTCCACAAATAAAACTGTGAGTGTTTTAAATCGTCTGTTTTAGGATTTTTTTGTTTTTTCACAGGTTTCCCCCCCCTTGTTTTAGTTTGTGTTAACCTGTTTTTCCCTCTGGTTAAATTTGAAAAATGCTTCAGCTTCAGGGGATGCACAAAACCCACAGGAGAGCCCACCGTCACCACAGATTACATCGGTGAAGCAGCAGTTAGATGAAGACAGTAATGAGGTTGAAACCATTGGCCCCACCACTCCAGAGGCTGCTGAACCTGCAGTTCCAGAAACTACTGAAGGTAATCTCAGTGCATTTTTCCTCATTATTCATCTTTTCATGTTTTGTATTTAATAATGTAGTGTTTTTTTTTTTACCAAGCAAAGCAAATAACTGAATTAAAACATGAAGATCACAGGATAGCACTGACCATTGTTGATTGTTACTGAAATTTTATTTTGTTTATGATTCAATGCACAGTTAGAATTCTTTGTTTTAGATGAAATAAATGTTTAAATAACACAAACTTTTCTCCACAGGAAAGAGAAAACTATACCCATGGCTAGCCTTGGGTGTGGTGGTGGTAGTTTTTGCCATCTTGGTGCAGCATTTTTTCCAGCAAGAATCTCCACCTCAGACAAATGATTTACGCCAGATAGACATCTTCCTCGGGCAACTGGAAAAAGTAAAGACTCAGTTTCCTAACCAGCGTGCTGAGCTATGGAGTAGGAGCAGGATCCACCTGAAGAGGCACCTTCAGACCGCAGAGCCCACGGAGCCGGTGAGTCTGATTCTCACTGCAGGCCTCAGAGCTGAGAGGACGCTGATCTGCCTAGCTCAGGGCCTGGCCTCCGCCTTCTCATCTGCCCTCAATGCCTCCTTCCTCCACTTAGATGGAACCAGCAAAGCCAGCCAGGACAGTGACCAGGTCAAACTGGACATTGACAGGAAGCTGCAGCGAGCTTTTGAAGGAGACAAACCTGTAGCCATTATTCATCGCTTCGAAGAGCTGCCTCCGGGCTCCACGCTCATTTTTTATCGCTATTGTGACCACGAGAATGCTGCGTACAAGAAGACTTTTCTGCTCTTCACAGTGCTGCTGGGGGAAGAAGAGGAGATTCCTGCTAAGATCAGCTTGAGTGCTGTTGAGGAGATGGTGGACGACCACCTTCAGAAAAAGTTCCTTTCTCATGGCCAGCCTGTGTCTTTTGACATGATGGACCTGGACAAGTATGGTGGACTGTGGAGTCGTATTTCTCACCTTATCCTGCCTGTGGCAACAGAGAAAAGAATAGAACTTGAAGGGTGCTAGAAGGCATATGCAGTCATTGTAGTCTGAACATTAAGCTTAGTAGCACTGATCATTTGGGAGCTGGTAGCTGTGGTTTTCAAGACCCCAAGGATTCTCACTTATGCTGTTTTGAAAATACAGATGAAGATTTACAGAATAAATAAGACTCATCATTAGAAAACATTTTTTAAAAAACTGTCCTTTTTTATTTCCTGTTAGTTCTCTGATCAGATGTAATTATTGACAAATTACTGTGGGTTTATTTGGTTTCTGCAGTATATTTATAATTATGATAATTTCTAGATTTTAATATTTATTTAATTAGGTGCTTTATTGGTCTATTGAAAATGAACACAAATCACAAAATAGGAGGGGGAACTATTCTGTCTGTATAACAACAGCAGGTTTATTATTTTTATTGCAAAAGTGTCGTGAGATTCTGGAACTTAAATGGCACCAACGTGCCTTAACTGAACAGCCCATGTCCCCCCCCCTCTCTATATCTATCTATCTATCTAGATAGATAGATAGCATGTATATACACACACACACACACACATACATGTACAGCACTACAGGACCCAGAATATCAAATGAAAACAAGTCCTTCATTTATATGTGCCTTAAGGTCAAAATAAACACTGAATAATTTTAACTGTTTTTTGTTTTACTTTTTTACTTTTTTTGTGACTGTAATGAACCGTGTTGCGGCTAGAGGGCAGCAAATCCACATCTGAATTTTGGTTTGTGTGAAGAGACTAACTGGCATCTCGATAAGCGGCATACAGTTTGCATTTGAAGTCCAGCTACATGTTTTTTTGATCTGGAGCTAAAATAAATTAAAACTGAAGGAAAATTCCAGTTTTCGGGCTGAACTTTAGTCGTGACTAACAAGTTGCACATCAAGTCTCAGACGTCTTTTGAAGCAGTTCAACTCCTCCTCGCCAGGTTGATCAGGCCCGCCTCCTGTCGGCGCTGCTCCAGCAGCAGACACCGGCTGCTCTCCCGCACAGTGCAGTTTCTTCAGTCTCATCAGTCTACGTTCACTGTGACTACGAAAAAGACAACCCCATGAGGCTTAATTTTGTTATTTGATGCAATTTTTATGCTCTGATTTAAAAAAAAATCAGAGGTAGGCTATGACCTTTTCACGCATCTGAATAGATTCGTTACAAGCGACTTCTTATTTCTCTCATCTGCGCTCTGCAAGCCTCACATGATGTTTAAGTTAGTATTTGTCACCGTGATTAGCTGTGTGATTTTTCGATGGGGCTCTGCGGCGCCAAAGCCCCCGGCTGAAGATCCCAGGTCTCAACTTGAGAGCCTTGCAGAGCAAAATGACAAACTGCAAGAGGAGACAGGAGGCCAAGAGAGCATTCTCTCCAAGGTAGGACAAACAGTTTAGTTTCTTATATCATACATTTATCACTTTGTGCGCAAAAATTCAAAAGTTCCCGATTTCTGGTGGAAAATACATCCGTCCTCTTCTTTTTGTAGCTGCTGGGTGATTATGACAAAGTGAAAGCCCTCTCAGAAGGCTCTGACTGTCGGTGTAAATGTGTTGTCAGACCCCTGAGCAGGAGCGCCTGTCGACGGATAGAAGAAGGGAGCGCCACTGCGCAGGACTTCTACACTGTGGAGACCATCACTTCTGGACCGGAGTGCAAGTGCGCCTGCATCGCCCCTCCGTCAGCGGTCAACCCCTGCGAGGGAGAGTACAGGCTAAAAAAACTTAGCGAGGCTGGAAACGAAAATGTCAAGGTGAAGTTTCATCCTGTTCATTTTCCATCCATACCAGAGCCCCTAATATCCACAGGTGCCCAAGCTCCAGATCCACCGGTGGCGTGGATTCAGATATTTGCTATATTCAGAGAAGGATAACCCCATATTTCATCCATAACCAGAGACTCAGAGTTTGAATGGGCTGGGGATGTGCCTATTTTATGCATACTATGTCTTGAATTCTTTGACTTTTGACGGCATCCACTTGATTATTTTTAGCTGTCCACCATACTTGAGCTGCTCGAGGGATCATTCTATGGCATGGATCTACTGAAGCTGCACTCCATTACCAATAAGCTCATCGATCGCGTGGATCACATCGAAAAGGTACAGTAACCGGAAACGCATGCAAACTCTCACATAACAGGTGTGCTTGTAGTGGTGGCTTCTGGGTTCAGCAGGTCCAGTTAAAGACTCCCTTAGCTGCAGTTTTCAGGTTGACCTGGAAGCAGTGCGGAGCATTTCTGTGGAAATTTTATTTGCTTGAGTATTTTCTTTTTATCTGATCAGCAATATCATCAATATCATTTCTTGTTGCATTTTTCTTCGCCAGTTAGTAGATTAGAGGATATAAATGTGTGTTTGTTGGTTTTTAGTATATAAACCTGCAATTCTAATAAAGGGCGGAACACCTAGTGTTCTAAGTTTCACACATGAAAAGAGATAATCCCAGCCAAGAGGAGCAAAACTGGAATTAAAACATGTTCACAATATGATGCATGGAATATGGAGAGCTTTGGCAATCAGAGTTAACAGACAAAACTACCAAATTACCTACAAGCAGTATATTTAATATCTCTCCTGAGCAGCCATTTATGTTTATGTGCTTTTCATATGGAGTTTAAGTGAAACAATTGGGAGCTTGCTGAACTCACTGAATTCCATATACTGGAATGAGCCATAAGCAACATAAACTATAAAGTTGTTCCCCTCTAACAGGTGCAGCAAAATCAACCAGAGGTTTGCATGCTTATGCTGACACGAGTATAACTCTCATAACTGAAAACACCTGTCTGAGTGTGCTGTCTGTTTGTTAGCTATAAATAGAACACATGAGCAAAATGATATTACAAAGACTGAATTTGAGAGTCTGCACCTACCACAGTTTTTAGGGGTTTATAATCTCACTATTAACAGCATGTAGCCAAGAGCTGGAGTATCAGAACTGTCTTCAAGATGTTTGTATGTGTTTCCTTATTTGCTGCTTTAAAACCTTTGACTGGGTTACTGATTGAATTAATATTAATATGACAAGAAATGAGCTCAGCTCAAAACACTTTTAGGAATGGTGTCAGATGAATAGGTCACTTACAGAGATACGTGGTAATGCCACTGATAGGGAGCAAAGATGCTCGCCACAGTTTAAAGTGTAGAAAAATTAGCAGCACTGGATACTCAGATGAGCAATGACTGAATTGTGTTTAGCTGCTTTGATTTCAGGATCACGTGTTGTCATGATTTCTAGTGGCTGCAGTGAAAGTCCCATCACTGACCTGAAGTCTTGGACCCCCTCTCATTTTTTCTTCCTCTGCTAGTATTATGACGTACTGATAATTGCAGCCTACGACAAAAGTATAATATTTATGCTACTAGCTTTACTTACTCATGTTTGCATGTAGGTTGTGTCTTTGAATCCATCTGTGGATGAGGTGAAGCCCCGGGAGGGTCCTCCTGTTCAAGCAGGTGTGACTGAAAGCCCAACTACGCCTCGTCCCCATCAGCATCAGGATGAGAACACAGTTGGCGAGGTCAGCAGGGCAGCAGCATATCAAGACCCAGAGGTATGTGTGGTATCTTAAACACTAATCTTATCACAGGGTTAACCTGTGGAGATGCTTTAATAACATAACTTATTGAAATGCATTACTAATAACAATATGCATACAGGGTATTAAAAGGTATTTTCTTCTTCTTTACTTACACAGATACTGTGATTTGTCAAAGATCATTGTGCTGCATCAAGTATCATAGAATCACTGTATCATGATGATCATGGGCAGTATACTGATACATTGTATCACGAGTCACTTTTAATTTGCAGCCCTGATCTTTTTTATATTGAACGCAAGGCTTTGACTGAAGGAAACGAGTATCAAAGAAGTGATCACATTCAGATGTTTCTGTTTAGCTCTGTAACATTCCTCCAAAGCAAAAGGAACAATTACGTGTTCTTTCCACAGAGTCTTTCATAAAAATCATTGTCTCCATGATTAAGGCCCAGAAATGTGTAAAAGAAAGTTATTGATGTAATTGAAAGCTTTGGCAGGACAATAGCAGACCTCAGACCGCTGGGCCTATTCCCTGACAGCTCAAATATAAACTTGAGGGTCCATCCAGCAGGATTGCATGGTCCTGGACTTCAAATGGAGTTGATTCACTAGAAAACTTACAGGAAACATCCAACAAGGTTATTAAAGCAATGGTAAAACAAAGCAAATGTTTTGGATTTATTTTTTGATTAAAACTTTCCTCTGTAATTCAGGTTCACTGCAGCTTGTGCTGGAGTTTTAGTCATAATTTTAGCGCTTACTTGCTGTTCTTCTCGCTGGATTTGAACATTTAAACCTTGAGTGAATTCCCTGTTACACTGATCAGAAGTCTTGACAACTATTTGCACAATTTATGACCAAAGAGTCAAAATTGATCTCTTCTTGATACCGAGTGAATTATTTCCTCACAGAGGTTGTGTGCTTCTTTTTGTCTAACAGGGAGAGTATGAAGGGAAGTTAATCGCAGAAAGCCCACCCTTCCTGCAGACAGACGGCTCTGGTCAGATCATTGAGGTCAGACCTCAGGTGACTCTCAAAAACACTGCTAATAAGGAGGCTAATCAGGTGTCAAAGCCTGGCTCTAATGGAATGATCATCAGAGGAATGACCTTTTATAAATCTGAGCCTGAGCCGATGGTGGCAGACGATGGGGAGCCTGGAGAGAACTGTGAGTGTAAACCATCAGTCACCTTCAAGGAAATGTTAGTAAATCAAAAACTATATGTGCCAGTTTTTTAAAATAATGTTTAGGGAAAAAAAACTTTCCTTATACGTCAAATATAAGTGCTCATTCTGGATGTATAATTGTATGAATTCATGTCAGAATATATCATAGCAGTGAGAGATGGTCACAGCTTAACTGGCCTTCAGCTAACAAACAGCAGAACCTTGACTGTATTTTGATGGCACTGAATATTTTCACATTTTCTTGTGGCACTCAGATCTTTTTCTTTTCCTTTTTTAGTTTTTGAGTATCATGGATTCAGTGGTGATGGCCCAGTTAACCTCTTTGTTGAAGAGAATCTCCTTCAACACAGATCTCCTCACCCCAGGACCAGAGCAGGACTGAAATTGTTTCAACCAAAAACAGCAGATCCTTTGCATGGTCCTAAGGAGGACAGCCTATCAAAAAAACCAAAAGAAACTGAGCCCATCATAAAAACTTATCAAGAGATCATCAGTGCCATGGGAACCACATCGGTGGATTTGTCTTCAGATGCACAGAGTGACGCAACCACGGTGAGAAGCGTCACTTTTGGGCCACTCACCACAGAACACAAACAAAGGACCACAAACTTCGCACCTCAGACTACTCAAAGAGTCACTGCTGGAATCACCAACAGGCCAGCAGACATTTCTTTAAGTATTACTCACCAGAAAATGACCACAACCTCAACGAGCACAGTCCAAGTCTCTGAAAATCCAACGACGGAGGAAAGTGTACGAACATTCACAACAACAAATACGCCCACCAGTGTGAAGGAACCCACTGCTCCAGAGTTAAAAGACCAGATGCAAACCATAGCCAGCACTACTTCAGCTCATCCAAGCTCTCTTGCGCTAAATCCAACAACAAAGCCTTTAACTACCAGCCCGACATCTACTATGACCATCACAACCCACGCTGGCTCAACCGCAGCACCAGTACAACCCACAACTGCTTCCACAACTGCTACCTCCACAGAGGCTGCTACTACAATACAACAAGACAAAACCACATCCACCTACTTTTCAGGCTCAGCTCTGCCACAGACACCGACAGCTTTTCTTCCCACTGCTCTGCCTGTCTCCACTACATTAACTCCCTCTTCTTCAACCACCACTGCCAGACGGGTTGCTCAGGTCAAACAGAAATACAAAATCAGCTGGGAAGAGGGGGAAGAAGGACGCCTGGAATTAGACGAACCAATGCAGAGGCATGAGGAATCCAGTTTAAAGAAACCCGGTAAATAATAAACAACTCTGTGCCATCTGTGGCCACCTGCAGCCACTGTGAATTTACTGTTGGCATTTGACAAATGAAAAGCACAGACTTACCTTTATATTTGTCACAAATAGATTAATTTAGAGAAACAGAAACTGACTAAACTTTACAAGACACCGCTCTGTTCTCTGTGTTAACCTCCCCTTTCCGTGATTCAGGCTGGTTAAAACAAAACCCTCTAATTATTTTCAGACTCTTTGAGGTAGGTCTGGATGATGTTAAAGTGCCTCTAAATCTTCACTCATCGCTCCCTGTCTTCTTTACAGGGCAATGTAAGGACACTTTGGCAACAATCTCTGAGCCAGTAACTCACAACACCTATGGCAGGAATGAAGGAGCATGGATGAAGGATCCAAAGTCGGATAATGGCAAAATTTATGTGACAAACTTCTATTATGGAAACAACCTCCTGGAGTTCCGCAGCCTGGAGGTTTTCAAGCAAGGTAAGAATCTGTGTTTTTGGAGTAAACTAGTTTTAATTTTCCATTTTTTGATAAGATTATTTGATAAGTCTCATGCCTCTCCATTTCTCTCTCTTTTTCTTTTCAAGGCCGTTTCAGTAACTCTTACAAGCTTCCTTACAACTGGATTGGCACAGGCCATGTGGTCTATGATGGGGCCTTCTACTACAATCGCGCCTTCTCCCGTGACATCATCAAGTTTGACCTGCGACAGCGTTATGTGGCCGCCTGGACCATGCTACATGATGCCTTGTTTGAAGACTCATCGCCACAGTGGGATTGGCGCAGCCACTCGGACATTGACTTTGCTGTGGATGAGAGCGGCCTGTGGATCATCTACCCAGCACTGGATGATGAGGGCTTCTTACAGGAAGTGGTTGTTCTAAGTCGACTGGACCCCTCAGACCTCAGCACGCAGAAGGAGACCACTTGGAGAACAGGGCTCAAGAGAAACCACTTCGGGAACTGCTTCATTGTATGTGGCGTCCTGTACGCGGTTGACAGCTATAACCAAAAGGACGCCAACCTGGAATATGCCTTCGACACACACACAAACACTCAAATGATTCCCAGAATGCCTTTCACCAACAACTACACCTATACCACACAGATTGACTACAATCCTAAGGAGGGTGTTTTGTATGCATGGGACAATGGACACCAAGTCACATATAACCTTAAGTTTGCCTATGCTGATGCTCAGTAAGGATCTGTTTTAATTTTAATTGTTAATATTATGGTTTATTACGGTATATGGATTGTAGATCAGTCCACATGGCTTTCAGTATGGAGAAAATGGAGGTACAAATGTATAAAATTCCATATTTTGTGTTCAAAATTGTTCTTTTTTTTAAAGATTTTTTTGTATTTCTACCTACAATAAATGAAATAATAAGCCTTACTCCTCAGTCAATACATCAAGTTGTACTGTATACTCTCACTGACTACTTTATTAGGTATCAAATCATCAGCAATGGTATCAGCAATGAAGACACGCACATCCGGTAAAAGTCAAAAAGGGTGCAGGAACAAAAACAGAACAGGGCGAAGTCCGCACACCAAAAGGGACATTTAGACTTAAATTTCGTTAAGTCTGAAGAAGGGCAGCTGTGCCCAAAATGTCACTTTTCTCCAGGCTTTTTGTATTAAAATTTCATCCAGGAGTTCTTTAGGTGCACAGACTTCCTTTTCACCTTACTTTATTAGGTATACCTTACTAGTAATGGGTTGGGCCTGCTTTTGCCTTCAAAACTGCCTTAACCGTTCATGTTATAGAATTCTTCTGAGATTTTGGCCCATATTGACATGATAGTGTCACACGGTTGCTGCACATTCATGATGTGAATCTCCCGTTCCAGCACACCCCAAAGGTGCTCTGTTGGATTGAGATTTTGTGACTGTGGCCATTTGGGTACAGTTAACTCAGTCATGTTCAAGAAACCAGTTTGAAATGATTTCAACTTTGTGACATGGTGTGTTATCCTGCCGGACTCAGTCATGAAGGGATGGACACGGTCAGCGGCAATACTCAGGCTATGGCATTTAAACAATGTTCATTCGAAGGGGCCCAAAGTATTCCAAGAAAATATCTTCCACTCCATTCCAGCAGCCTGGACGGTTCTTTCATGTTTACACCAAACTGACCGTATCATCCGAATGTCTCAGCAGAAATGGAGAAAACTTTCTATTGCCCAGATTTGGTGAGCCCATGTGAATTGCTGCCTCAATTTCCTGTTCTCAGCAAACAGAAGTGACACCTGGTGTGTTCCTCTGCTGTTGCAGCCAATCTGTTCCAAGTTCTGATATGTTGTGCATTCAGAGATGCTCTTGTGCATATGTCGGCTGTAACAGTGGTTGTATGAATTGCTGCTGTCTTCCTATAAGCTCAAAGCAGTCAGGCCATTCTCCTCTGACCTCTGGTACCAGCAAGGAATTTTGAACTGCCGCTCACTGGGTATTTTCTGTTTTTTGGAGCATTCCTTTGAAACCCTAGAGATGGTTGTGTGGGAAAATCCCAGTAGATCAGCAGTTTCTGAAATATTCAGACCAGCCTGTCTGGCACCAACAATCATGCCAAGTTCCAAGTCCCTTAAATCACCTTTCTTCCCCTACTGTAATGCTCAGTTCCATCAGATGCATCAGGTACATGTCCATGTACCTAATGCACTGAGTCGCTGCCATTTGATTTGTTGCATTAAGGAGCAGCTGTACCTAACAAATTGGCCATTGAACAAACACTATAAAAATGTGAACGAATAATGCAGAAAGGTTTCTGATCAGTGGCTCTGTTCAAAAAGACAAAAAAAAGGGTCATAAAAGGTGTAAAAAAAACACACATTAAACGTTTCCATTTTTATATCATTTAAAAAAAAAATTTCAGTATTATATGCCACAGTTCCTTTATCACACGAAAGCACTCACTCCCTCCATATCAGACTGTTCTGAGGAGACTGCAATAAAGTTTTGAGATGCTAACAGAAAATGTCTTCATTGTCTGGCCAAACACAGATAATGCCTAATTGGCTCTAATTATAGCTTGCAAGTATTAATTAAACTGAAATACTGTAAGGATAGAAGGAAACCAGGCAGGAAAGGACTTAAAAAGAAAATAACATAAATACAGACATAAAATAAATGTCTGTTCAAGCCTATAATTTAGAATAATGTTACTGGTTGTAAAGTTATTGTGGGAGAAAATACCCAGACCAGGGAAAAAAAAAAAAAAATTCAACACATTCTGTTTAGGATTTCCCCACAACAGCTCAACAGATACGTGCACACACACACACACACACACCTAGAGAAAATCGAGTGTTTATTTTGGTTTCTGGACATAGAATAAATAAACAAACAAAACAAAACCACAAAGGTTTTTATTGTACTTTTTCTTTGCCCTCACGTATAGCTGAGATGCAGTGAAAACACTGTGGTGACTCAAATATATTTCTGCAAGCAAAAAGAAATTTACGCACAAAGAGAGAGCCTGTGTTTAAACAACAAATGTTTTCTGAACAAATTCTGTCTGCAAAGAAAGAAACCAAAAAAAAATTTTTAAAAAATTAAATAAACAAACATCAGCACAATATCATAGCTTAAAGAAATAGACTTTCAAAGACATATAGTAGCTTTATCAACATGTAAAATAATTAGCAATAAAGAACAGGTTACTAATTCTGATCACATATAATTAATTATTCTGTATAAAATCTGCCCCTGTTTATATGTTAAAAAAAAAGAACATATAAACTTCATGAAAAAAGTTTTTGTTTTTTTGTTGGTTCTCAGTCATCCAGGTCAGGGTAGTCTGTGGAGCTTGAACAAAGACGACTGGACTTCTTTAAGTTTCTTAAACAAAACGTTTCACCTCTCATCCGAAAGGCTTCTTCAGTTTGTCTGTTTTTGTTTTTCAGTGGCAGAAAGAAGCTTCCATAACACGTGATGAAGTTTGTTTTTTTTTAACTGGCATAAAATTTCAAGATGTGAACAGAATAAAATTATTTAAAATCTATTTATGTATTTTAATTTCTATCTGCCATTTATTATTTAATATATAAAATATATCACTGAGTTCTCTGGAGTCTACTGGAACAAAAGGTCACCACAAAAAAAAATGTACCAAAAAGCTAAAATAATGGAAACCAGCCAACAACAGAGCTGTTAGATAGCTTTCAAAGATCACCTAACTTCCTGAGTTTGTACCTCTGTTGTTGTAGATATTTAATCTGTCATGTTTCATAGCCAAGATACAAAAAGAGGTGATTTTAAATAAAAATGCATTTACATATTTTTTTCTATTTTTAAGCATATATACACACATAAGGCCTTGCAGCTTGGGCAGAAAAAAAAGAACAAACTGAAAGAAAGCTGTAAGGGGTAAAAGTATTTGTGTTATGATGGGGTGACTCAAGGTTCAATGCTTTGCCCCCTGCCGCTAAACTATTACCCTTACATAAAGCATCTGGGGTTACATGGAGAAGTCAATGTTGCCACACAAGGAGCTAGTCTGCTGCTGCTCAGACCCTATTACAGACTAACTCTGGACATCAGCTGGAATGTGGCTGAATGGTGAGGACAAATTGAGCTTCCTTTGTAATCTGTAATGACTGGTTTTCTGCAGAGCACATTCGCTGAAATGAAAATGACCAAAAAAAAAAAAAAAAGTCAGCAGTTGCACATTGAATTCCCCCCCCCATCAACCAAGAAGTGTTAACCGAGGTCTTATCTTGTGCTTTCCTTTGTGGGTCTTGTTGAGGAGTTGCAAAGAAGGCGGGTGTTGCTGATGATCTTACGCAGACCCCATCAGCACACCAACAGGAGGCGCTGCCTTGTTGTCTGCTGGGGAGTTCCGGTAAAACGTGTCCGTGCGGTTTACCCGGAGCAGAGGTGGGATACTCGAAGACCTGATGTGGAGGATCCTGGTGTCTGTCACTTCACAGTCAATCTGCATCATCACCTTGAACTCTTGGTCCCTTATAATGCTGTCTGTAATGGCAAGAAAGGGAGATGAAGGTTGTGAGATCATAATCTACAAATCAAGTTAGTGCAGTTTAATTTGTATTTGCTCAACTGGGGTGGGTGTTTGAGACAGTTGAGAAGAGGTAGGGGTGACAACCACAGCGAGTTTGGGTGGAGGCTGGGCTACACAGATGGGAGTCCAGAGGTGAGTCACACACTGGATTTCTCCATCATGGAGATAAACAAAACATCTCTAAACAAGAGCAGGACATGCAAACTGGAAAGGAGGAAAGAAGAAAAGTCTGGCGAGAGAATAGGAGAAAGAAAGAGTGATTGCAGATGATGAGTCAGGATGCCTCTCGCTGTGCTCGGGAAAGAAAAGAAACTTTGGCAGGACTGAAAAAGTCAGACTGTTTTCCCCACTGATGAGTCAGGCTATTGTGTTCAAAGAAACATGGGGACAACAGATGGTGTACAGTGCACTGTCAAAAGTAAGTACTGTGTGTTTCACAGAGTCATCTGAAGGCATGACCTACAAAAAAGTTTTGTCTTGGGAAATTCAAAACTTGGAAAAAATACTGGACTTTATACGGGTGGTTCACAGCTTGTGGTCTCCAGCAACATAACCGTACTCAGCCTGGGAAAAAGCACCCTTTAAAGTGGACACTCTTGTAAACTTCTTTTGGGAGAAATAGGAATTAAAGCATGTCGAAGGATCTCATACATTTACGTTAACAGACAGCTAAATACCTTGTGGCTTCTTTTGTGTGAGGGTGGAGACAAAATTCTCACATATGGATCACACGCAATCCAAACACACCTCGCTCAGAAAGAGCGCTTCAGGCATTTTTTTTAAAGCTGGGGTTGTTTTGCCAGAAACCCGTGCAACAAATCAGCTTCTTCAGATTCTCTGCATGATTTTCAGGACATATACTTGGAGGCAGTGGGAGTTCATCTGATTGTACAGAGACTTTAAAATAGCTCCTTCTCAAGCTGGAAGATTCGACCGACGTTCATATCATTAGATGGCTAGTACCGGTAATGCTGAGTATGACTTCATCTGCTGATAAACCTCCAATCTTGCACCTGCACTGAAACCAGGGCTTTTCCAGTGGCTGTAGCGTTTCAACAGACATCTCTGGAAATCATTCTCCACATCTGGATTTGTCACTTTATGACTATTTCGATTTAGGCTTCAGTCTGAAGTAGACTGGAAAAGTTAATCACATATATTGCAGCCTGATCAGTTCAAGGTCCTGTGACTCTCACAGCTTGACTTATCACAGTGACACCACATTTTTTCCCCTTTTACATTTAAAAGCAATAAAACTCACCCATGCTAATCCAGGACAGGGCTTTTACTTTTGCTGCTACACTGTTACTTGGTCTGTTATGACCACTTGCTTACAGTGATTGATTTCAGCTCATGTTAGCAGACAAAAAGAAAATCAGCATTCAACATGCTGATATTAGGCAGGTATTTTACTGTATTTACCATCTTCTAGTGCTCCTGTAAAAACAAAGTACTGCTGAAGTCATTAGTATTGCAGTCAGACTCTGTTTCTCCCTAATAAAATAGCTGCGTCCATGCAGTTATTTTTTAAGTGTACAATAATTAGCCTGTAATGACTGGGCCACAAGCTAAAGCATTACCCAAATTGAGGATTTAGATGTAATAACCCACTCTGTTTACATCAGTCTTTCAACAAAATGCCAAGCTGTCTAACTTCTACTTAACTAACTGCTTGTGAGGCCTGAACAGTGGAAGAGGAAACACACAAACACACAGCCTTCAAATGGGAAGTCTTTGAAGAGGCTGCCAAATCTACCATCCTGCTCTGCGTGGTCTTATTTCCCCTTACACTGGGTACCATCTGGAACTGTTTCAGAAACCTTCAGCGTCACAGTGAGCTGGTCTACGCTGATAAAGGCCCGATGTCTGGCAGCAGTTCATCTGAGGAAACCTGAGAGTGCTTCTCAGGAGGACGGTGGCTGCCAGATTGGAACAAACTCTAAGGATATGTCCATGAAAGAAGCCTCTTTTTTTTCTCTTTCTCATTAAAAGGAAGCATTATTCATCAGCAAGTATAGCCCCAAACTAAATAATGGGATTTAGAACATTGAAAATAAATGGAGGGTCAAATTTACACAAACCATCAATCCAGTTTTAATTACCTTTCCCAATATGTTCCCCTTTGATTTACTAAAATGAAAGTTAAAGAAATGTTGAGAGATTCTACAGCAGAATGTCTTAGGGAATAATGAGCAAAAAAGCAATGTTCACCATTAGAAATTTCACTTTCTAGGCCTGTGTGACTGAGGCCTTACTGAATTCAATCAACTAGTGGCTGAGATTCAGTCCGGGCTGCAGTTGTCAATGATGGACCAAACAGCTAACTTCTAAAGGCACATAATCACTATAATCACTGGAGTTTTATTTGGTTATAATGGCATGAGTTAAACATTTGGTTTAGTAGAGTGCACTCCGTTTCTGAGCACTGATGGGGATGTTCTGTTTAGACTAAAGAAGTAGGAAAATTTGACCCTCAAGTCCATCAGCGGTGTAGAGCTCCACATTGAACCCCCCAGTGAAAGGCTGCCTGTTGGCTACAGTGCACATGCATAATCTCAGAGAAGTAAAAATAGACTGCAGGGCATCTACCACGGTTGATCCACCTGTAAATGATGTCAACCCTGAAAAATTCCCCTCTTTCAAACATGTCGCTTCCACTTGATTGAGCTACTTTCAAACCCATAGGATCACTGAATAAACACACCCTTCAGTCCTTATAAGGAGCCACTGCTGTGGCTGGTACATTTTTAGAGAAAATCAACCACGTCTAGGTTAAGTAACTCTACACAATCCCATGAAGTGTGGACATGAGATCAAAGTCCCTATTTTTGATGTTCAATTATTGACCAAGACAGATTAAATGGCCACTCCAGATTAGCAAAGTCTATCCATCTCCTCCAGCTGAAAACCATTTAGTGACTAGAGAAGGAAGGCATTCCTAAAGCAGAGCAGCAGCAGGGAGCTGGAAAGAATTATCTTCCACTGCAGTGCAATTATGCTCCAGTAAGAGGACCCAACTAAATATAAGTACATTTGCATTTAATCACTTCAAAAAGGTCCAAACAAGGACGGCATAAATCTAAAATGCTACTCGACGGCTGTTATCTGTGCAGCACATGGGGTGTCATATCTAAAAGGAGGGAGGACCGTGTGCGGGTTGTGCTTCAAGAGAATTACTGCATCCTTTGCTTTGTCAGCCTTTGTTGTCTTGGTTTTTGATTAGTCCTCGCTGTCAGGTAGCAAGGCAGGAGCAGTTGTGGTATCTCTGAAGATGAAACTGGTGTTAGCCCTCTCCCTAGAAGTTACCACATCACCCAGCCGACTTATTCCACGCAAACACACGAACAGACAGCGAGGAACGCGGTGCTTTGAATTTGTAATTCACTGCAGGCATCCACGACAGATCGCGCAAATCTGAGACCTTTGTTGAGCAATCGAGAATCTTTCAAGACCTGACCTGACGTTTCTCCATGAATGCCACCTTTGTTTGGCCATTTCAACAATTAGCTGAAAAGGAGATCTTGGATTTCCCTATTACTGCTTATTTCAATGGTTTCATCTGACTGGCACGGACCGTAACATTTCCTCCCTGACAAGACCAACCAAGAACAATGTTTACCTTCATCTAACACCCATCTCACAGAAAAAAAAAAAATCTAAATGGCCGCATCTCTCCTGCTGAGTGAGAGGCTCATATTTCACTGACTCACTCCTCCCAGGGTTAGTTGAAAGATTAATCAAATTGGATGCTGTTGCTTTGCCGCTCCCAAGTACAGAGTTAACAAAAAAACAAAAGGATTTCAAATAAAAATGACAGTTAAACTGTCAACAACCTTTAACGTCTTCCTATTTGCTTACGTCAGACAGAAACATAGCCCCACTCGAGTGTGTTTTCTTTCAGCCCACTGTACACATGCTCTGTGAACATCGAGCCACCTGTTAACTGCCTCTGGAGTTAATCCCGCAGATCTGAGGGCCTTGAAGGAAAGTTTCGATGAGCTCATGGAAATCAACATGTGTACATTATTGTCAATAATGTGACAACACATGTGCAAGTGGAAGTCCAAGGTTTCTGATGATCAAGTGTTCGTTTTTCAAAGCAGGTGGTGAAAAAAAGAAAGAAAAAAAAAAGTGACCCAAAAGAGCCCAAACGGGCTGGTGGAAACCCGCCCCCAGAGTGCTACCAAGCGCACACTGACTGCCACCCACTTTGTCCACAGCTGTGGACAACAAGTGTGCTATTCAAGCATGAATTGAGTTAGATGAAGCTGTGTCCACAATCTTGAAATTTGCTTCAAAACTTCTTTGATTATTAAATCGCAAGCTTGGAACTATTATGTGAAGCAATAACAGAGAATGGATTGTCTGGTGTACTTAGTGTTTAGATTTTCAATTAGGGTTTTAGTTTAAAGTAGTTTGGATATTTTTGGATAGCTTGTTCTTATAGAATTCATAGCCTTTGTTAATAAAGATCAGCAATAAAGAAAACTGTACCACTAATACCTTAATAGGCCTAAAAAGCCAAAGGGCGCTATTTTTATCCCCCAAGTTTTTTGCAAATGTCTTAAGTCACAAGTAATGCATTCTTCTGGGTGAACGTGATTCTGAATGTGCACCCAGGCTGCCTCTCATCTGTTACATCGCACCGAGTGACTGAACTTCCAAACTGTTGTGTCTGCACCGCTTACCATTTATGTTCATGGCTGGCAACACAACGGACATCTTGGGTGGACTTCCTTTATTGTGGCTGGTGGCAGGAAGTAGGAGATGATCCTGAGAACAAAGAAGAGAAGGTATGAAGTTGGATAACACAACAAACTTGGAGGCAAATTAAGCATTTGGCTCGTATGTTTTTGTTGCTCAAGATGTAAGTCCTTGAGTTACAACCTGAGCCCCAACTCAGTTTGTAACTTCTTCTCAGCGATACACATGACCAGCTTAATGAAAACAGATTAATGAAGCCGCTGTTATATCGGGGAAGGTAACAGGTGGAAAAAGCAACTAGAAAACAAAAAAAATGTCTGTGCTGGACGACGTCACATTTCATGAACAAGTTAATTCAGATTATTTACCAGAGCACAAGGAAAACAAAAAACCTCGTGTTTATTCTCCTCCCAGTTTGTAAGGCAAGAAAATATTTTTGTAACCTTTAAATGATCCAAATCAAAGCTGTACAGGTGGAGATATTTTGACTTTTGGCAACATAATTATAGCAGCTTCCTTTTTAAAAAAAAAATGTAAACAGCTCTTTCTACAGCTGTTAAAGACAATATTATGTGACTGGTGTAGCGCTTTAACAGGAATGAACTTCAGCAGATAACGGCAGCGAAATCACCCACGGCTTGGTTGTCATCACTTTTAAGACTGGAGCTTTCTGTGGCTTTCCAGCCACCAAGACACCAAATGAAAACAGGTTACCGCCATTGTACTCAGCTTGCAAAACTCTGCCTGAGTAACATGAAAAATGAGGGCTGCTAAGGTGATGGTAGACAGGAATATGGCCAGAGTTTGGGAGATGGATTACAGCAAATACACAGGATGGGGCAATGACACTTTCTATTTCATCACAGCAAAAAGAAAAATGTGCTTCATAGTTTGAGTACAGTTTTATAAAAATGTTGGTAAAATTCATAGTGTTGCTCTGGAATTTTGTTTCGGTTAAGGGTATGGCGTGATACATGCTCACATGCATTAAAATATAAGCTGCAAGCCATCAAAGGTAAAATTGTATGCTTAAAAAAAATGAGAGTGTGTCTGTGATTGGAGGGTGGAAGGAAAAAGGAAAACGCCAGCCACATTACTGCTCCTCATCATGTGCTTGTCAAGCTTACGTGACAGCTGATGCTGCCATAACAACAGGCAATTTTTTTTCTTGAGCCTTAATGGACACAGTCCACAGTGAAAGCAGCCAGTGTTTCCACCACATCACCCCAACGCACACTTACATAAAGCCACAGGTGCCAAAACAGCATCAGAAGTGACGCAAGACCACAACGTGACAGAATAAGACACAGCAGGATGATTCTTTCTTTAACTTGCTGAGAGGCGTGTTTTCCATCACCTTACCTCATTTACCACCTAAATTAAGACACAGGTAGTAAATGCATCTGTGGGGCCTTAAGTAGCCTTGACTGAAATGTGACCATTTCGCAACGTACTGTAAAGAGGGACTTCAACTGATGGAGAGTGTGAGAAGAGGCCATAATGAAAAATATTTCTGCCTCGAGGGACGAAGGTCAAACTTTTTTGTGACTGGCTTTAAAATATAAACAAATTCCAAATTTAATCCAGAGCTTTGGCAGATTTGTAATAACATCATACACACTGGTCCATGCTTTGTCTCTCACACACACACACACACACACACACACACACACACACCCACACACCCTGAAACCCAGGAAACCAAATACAGACAAATAAACTGAGAGAAAAGCTAATAAAGGTTTGTGGGATTTGAAAAGGTCACATCTGGCCTGTAACTGACACACTTTACACAAAGCATCTTTTTTTTCTTCTTTATGTGCTTTTCTCATATTTATATATAAAAAAAGTATCTTTGATTATTCATGGTAATTCTGATTTGTTAAAACTGAGATAAGTGAAGTAAACACACAGGGATGGGCTGAAATGTGGAAAATAAAATGAGTAAGAGAAGCAGTTGAGCAATTCACCTTTAAAGAGTTCAAAATATAGATATAAATTCATAAACACACCAAACCCACTGAAGCATTTAATCAGGTTTTTTCTTCCTTTTCATTTCAGCTTCTGAACAATAGTCAAAATGGAGATACTGCCTATTCGACTTTCCACAAGCCCCCCACCCCCACCCCTTTTTCTTTTTTAAACATGTGTACAGTGAATAGTTAAATCAGTTTAATTTAGAAAACTGCAGGAGGATAAGACAACAATGATTTTTGTTAGTTGCTGCCCTAAATCTATTTTTCAAACTATTCAAATCCTTAAAATATTTATAGACTAAAGTTTTTGTGAGTGAAAGTTAAAGATTCACAGAGGTTATTTTTCTGTAATGTTAAAGTTTACAGACACAAAGTTTTATTTTACTTGTCATTTGGAGAAACTACATCCCCCTCCTCCTCCTCCTGTGTCACGAAGCTGCTACACACTAAAGGCTGGCTACTTGACCTGCAAAGACCTTAACCTCGAGTCCACCATTGTTTCCTCTGTCCTTGCTGTCACTATGCCAACTTAAAGCTGAACCTTTGTGTCTCGATCTTTGGTTACACATGTCAAAACCCTGAGCTTAAATTCACGCAGAGGATCCAGAGGTCTTGAGTAGGAATATTTTTCTGTTACAGCTAAACTTGGTCCAGCTTAATTAACAGCAACCACATGTTTTCTGGTTAAAAAAGAAGAAGAAGAAGAGAGAAGAAGAAAACAAAAAGAGAACCAAAAGCTTTAAAAGGCTTTTTGTTAGCCAATTTCATAATTTCTCAATGCTGCAAATTTGGAAGCCATGGTGTGTTCAGTGGCAGCAAATAATAAAATTCCTGTAAAACTCAAAGGAAAAAGTTTACCATGAACCAAATTAGTTCCCGTTTGCCTGGTTAGGATGAAGGGATGTAATTTTGGAAGACAAAGAAAAATATTAAGCAAAACAAAAAACCCAACCTCAAATCAAAGAATTCTTTAAGCCCACAATTAATCATATGAGGATAAAACTTATAGCCACATTTAACCATACATTCACATAGTGCTTTATTCTATAAACTTGCAGCACTTCATCTGTCTCATATACCTCAATTTAGAATCACCAACAAACCCAACATGCAGACTTTCAGACTGTGGGAGAAAGCTGGAATACCCTATGGGAACCCACACACGCAAACTCCACACAGAAAGGCTCAGGCTGACCAGGAGATCTGAACCAGGAAGTTTCTTGCTGTGAGATGACCGCTGCCCCTCCATGCTGCCCAGGTAGACCAAGATGTGTTGTTTGAGTAAACATAATATTTTGCATTTAATATTTTGAGTGACTGCAAGTGGACAAACTGCACTGGAGAAGCTGAACTTCGGTAGTTATATCCTTGGCTAAGTACTTTTCATCCACCCCAAACTCCTTCCTCTTTGTTGAGGGAAAGAATCATTGCATTAAACTTTTAGATGCATGAGTTAATTTTGATTTAATCACTCACTTTTTCTGATCAGATCCAAATGGAATGAAATCTGCTTAGTGTTGAAGTCTGAAAACTTCCATTTGAAATCACTAATTTTACTTTATGTGCTTAATTCATCGGGCTCATTTCATCAGATCAGCGCCCCGCAAGAAGCAATTTCAAACTTACTCTGCGGAAAGACACAACATAGAAAGTGTCGCCACGACGATTCAACTCATCAAAGAGGTCAGTGTAGGTGTGACGAGGTGCGTAGTACACCTGCAGCTCACTGCCAGGATTCCTGTGGAAGAAATGCATGGATGCAGATAAATATGAAGAAAAAAAATAGTCAGGACAATATAGTGACACTAAAATCTGAAACTGGAAATGGATTGACATACACACAGGCATGCACACTAGTGAATAGGTGCTGATAGTCAATGCTTTGTGGGATAAACTGTAATATATTTTAAGTATATGATTGCTATCAATCACAATCCAGACAAACAAAAACAGATTAAAAAAAGAAAATTTAGTCACCTAAAACAACCACTAATAAAACGCTGAATTAAACATCACATTGGTTTGTGTCTCAGTAAAATTTCCTTGCCCAGTGATTTGCTACTGGAATACAAACTAAAGCCTAAAAACTGGAAATTGCTCCCTACAATCTCACTGCAGCATGGGTATAAAATGGCATCCCTGCAAATCTTTTTGAGTATTTCCATGTATTTCTGCTGTTATTTTTTTATTCTGGCCTTACAGAGCTTAACTTCTGAAAGTGATTTTCTTTCATTTTCCTATAAACTCAAATATTTTGTAGCGAGACTTGAAACTGCCAAAAAACTATTGACACCATCTGTGTGATCTAAACTACACAGTAGAAAAAGTTCTTATTGATCTCCAAACTTCCGATGTGGTGTGCAAGAGTCATCCTTTAAAAATTACTGCATCACAAATTGATTATCATAAAACTGCAAATGCTCAAAAGGGGGAAAAATGCCGAAAATGTTCCCATTACACTGATACCTGAAGAGACGCTTTGGTGAATGCTACTAAAACAGTGTAACATTATGTTATTACAGGTGCATTAACTAATCAAGCTTCATTAAAACAAAACACAAACACCTGAAATTTATTGTAACACGCCTTTACTTACTTTTCCTCAGTAGTTTCTGTGTACTGAACTGTCATAATCTGGGCACTTTCATCCTCCTTATTCCCTGTTTTCTGTTGGGAAAAACCAGACAATTAGCTATAATCTCTGTAACCACATCAAAACTGATTAAAGAGAGCAAGTTAAACAGCTGGCAAAATAATAGGAATAGTACTCCTAGCATAAAAGTAGACCACTCTTTCAAATCTTCTAGGGATCAACACACATTTGAGTGTCAAGGTTTTCTCCTAATACATTACATCTAGTCCAGAAATGTTACAGCTGTCATGGAGAAATAAAGACTCAGGTGGTGACCTACAAGCATGGGTTACAGCTGAGTGAGCAGATTTACTCTGAAACTCTGAAAGATGAAAAGTTAAAACAGTTGAATACAGACGGGCAATAAACACCTCCACCTCAGTGTGTGTGTGTGCGTATATATATATATATATATATATATATATATATATATATATATATATATATATATATATATATATACACACACACACACACATACACACACACACACACACACATACATACATATATAATAAAATAAGTAGGCAGATGGTCAGTTTCGGTAGACTGGACCCGCTGTGACAGATTTTGAAAAAAATTATGGAAAAAAGGAGCAGGGGGCACTAATCCCACAGCTCCCCTCTAAGTGTTATGTTTACTTTCTCAGGCCTGCCGGATTAAACTCAGCCCAATAAAGAGAAATGAGAGGCAGAAAAAGGGGTAGGTGTGACTGGAGGTGAAACAGTGGTGAAAAAGAGGCTTTGGGTTGCCAAGAAACTTTTAAAGTGAAATGGCTTGAAATACAAATGAGGTTTAGTTTGCAATATGTATTGCCAGCAATGAAATTTTAAATTTTGTGCACGGACCATTACGTGTGTCTTACTATTTTCCAAAACACGCTGCTGTGACTTACCAGAATGGTCCTGGGGGGTTTGTGGTTGCTGTTAGTCATTCGCCTTGATTTGGTCTGTTGAACTTCATGACGGTGGACCCAACCCCTCAACTCATGGGCCAACCTGCCAAGTTACCACAGTGCACCTTTACAATTAAGGGTGAGACTTGGATGATTTTGTTGTCTCATGCAAAAGGGAAAAACTTACTGACAGTAAGCCATACAATAAATACCATTACTTACTCAATGCATTTGGTCCTATTGACAGAAGGCTGGCAGGGGGGAGGTGGTCTGAGAAAGACGGGATCCTTTACCACCATCAGAGCCTTACCTTCAGATCTGAACAAGAATAAAAAGCAGAGAGATGTTAAGATGAAGAAAAGGTCATAACTTTATACGGTCGTGAAGATACTCTGAAATCTCTGTCAACCTTCTAAAAATATTTCCCAGATGTTGCTTCCACATGCTGCAAATGCAGAGTACAAGCCAACATGGCTGCTTGCTGTTCGCTGTAGGTGAAATACTCATGGCGGAACAAGCAACAGAGAACACAGTGGCACCACAATGGAATTCATGGCTTTAATGTGGTGACAATTACATTAAACTGTAATATTACTGTTTTGTTTTTTTTTGCTTGACATGTGCAGCAGTGGCAGAGCTCCAGTCTCTGAATGGATGCATGAAAACGCTGACTTGGCTCAAAGGGGCAATTGCAGCGAAGCATGCTGCTGTAAATCCCGTGCACAATTATCATAAACATGCTACAGAGCTGAGCATTGCCACCCAAATAGTCGCATGCAGTCTGATTATGAATGTCCAAGTTGTTACCATTTTTAACCATACCATATGTATGATTAGCAGCACACAGCATTGCTTGACTTTACTCCTCGGATTTTACACTCTCAGTAAGAGAGTGACTGAGAGTGAAAGATTATATTGCTTGAGGTGCTGATGTAGACTGTCCACAGACAGTGACCACCTGCATGGGGCTTGTTAAGAAAAACTTATGTCTACAATGTAATCCCTCCCTTGGGAATAACTGATGCAAGCCAACTCTTTGACTACGTTGACTATGCCTCATTTTTCCATGAGACAACATGTCAGACCACTGAAGCCTGATCATAAGTTTAAAAGAGGGGCCCACTTTAACTTTCAAGCACACGTGCAGTTTCCTGTTCAGTTGGAGCCCAAAATTAGATTGTGTATCTCCCCAATCAACCTTCTCACTGCTGCGTTTGGTACTTTCACCCTTTTTTGCAAAGGCTAATGTGTTCCTTCCTGCCTGCGCTATGTTTAATGTTGCTGAGAAATCTGATACTACCATACACGAATGGTTTGCATTAACATGTGATGTACCCTACACGGAGATCTAACGCACAAAACAGGTTGGCAATGCCTTGGAGACGTTAGATCTTTGACCACCTTGCAAAACATACTTTTCATGTTACGGGAGTCAGTTATTGTACCAAACGTGAATTTTCATGCAATTTACAAATGTAACTGCAGGACCTAAAGAGCATTTAAAAGAAGAAGAAAAAACATATGTAAGCACGTAGAAAACTAAACTGTTATTAATATAAATTTTTCTGTTAAACAAGGACTAACACCCATTAGTCACCATGTTACTCAACACACAACTACTGACCTACTAGCAAGCAGCCTGGAGGCATTCAAAGGAAGGCTGTTTGGACAAAGTTGGTGATCAGCTGGCACTTGTGTTTAAACGTGCCTTAATGAGCTGCACCAGCTCAGCCTGAGCACAGGCACAGGTGCATCCTGGTCTACTTACATACTGGATAAACATACTCCTGTGAAGGCTGTTGGGAGGTTTAGCTCATTACCTGCCGCCCATCTCAGACAGCCTACTGCCGAGAGTCTCGGGACTCATCGGGATGTAATTTTCTGCCTCTGGTAAGAAACCCAGCAGATGTCTGCCACTGTGCTGCATGGAAGCAACCTCAAGCGTAGAGCCTTGGCCATCCTGAAACAAACTGATTAAACAGAAATAGTTAAGAGAGTTAAGAAAAAAACAAACAAAAAAAAACACAGGTGAGGTAAAATCAGGACACTTGAGTTGAGGAAAGGACTCAGAAGAAGAACTTGGTGCTGGACTTAGATGACTGCTGAGCTGCATGTGGCCCACATCCTGTGCACAGGAGGGATTTTTGTTTTTAGCCACGAGCAGAATCTGAACTCTGATCTCGACTGCACAACCCAAACCACAGTAAAGGGCGCGCACACACAAGCAAAAATACACACAAGCAAAAATACACACAGTGTCTTTGAGTGGTATAACTACACTGTGTGGCATTTTCATTTCAAAGGGATCTGACCTCAAAGCGGGAATTTTTTACATTCCAGAGGAGAGCCCAAAACACAAAACAACACAGATGTGAGCGCAGGTACAGGCACACACACACACACACACACACACACACATTTGAGCTACTGTGAATACCAATACAAACACAAAAGCACACTAGTCATGGTCTCAAGAAACTTATCCACATTTAACCTCTAGATAAAGGGAAAAAAGAGGATTTTAGCAAAGAGAAGTCTCAGATTGAACAAGTACATGCTTGCATCCTCGTGGAACATGTTATTCCCAGTAGGAAACAAACATTTTTATAAAATGAGAAAAGAAAATCTGTCATTATACTTGGAGGTGAATTGTGAGCTTGAGTTACACAACCCCTCCATCTGATAGCTGAGTGGAATCAAGTCCCCCCCCCTTGCTGCAGGTTTATATAACTCATTATAATTTGTTCCAATTGTTAACATTACAAGCAGAGATGAGAAAAATGACTGTGTGCAAATGTTTTTCACATTTCTTTCTTACTTTTGAAGCCAGAATGATTTTATTTTACTTTTGCAACTAGTAACAGTTTACTTTTGCCACAGCCCATCACAGTGTTTTGAGAGTTATTCGTCCATTTGTCAAAAAGTCTTATAAACTCTGGCAACAGCATCAGAGGACTGAACTGTACACACAAGAGCAATGCGGCATTTATTAACTATTAACCATTGCTTTCTTTTCCAAGAGATCGGATCCAGTCAGGATAAAGGTGGGTTTTTATAATATGTGCATTAACGGACTACATACTACTTACTAATGTGTTCTGGTGCTTGGCTCAAAGCTTTAAGGGAAAGCAGAAAAATTAATGTAGAATCAATGATTTTTTAATAAAATACACAAATATTAGCTCAAATGATGTATTTATTTGTACTTTTTTAAAATACTTCATAAAGTTGATTTTTCTCAGTTTTAGGGAGCAAAAAAAAAAGGAACACATTATCTAAAAAGGAAAGGTTTTTTTTGCATAATGCCTTGCACACAGGGCGTGATTCCCACAGTGAGTCATAGGACTTCCCATTTCTGTTCCCTCAATAATCAAATACTTCTGCATTTCCAGTGTGCTACATTTGGCAGAAGTCTTCTTGCAGCTTGACAATATCCACCATCATCTGCATTCTTTTGGTTTGAATTGATTTTCAGCCACTGAACACTGAATCTAATTATTTTTAGGGTGAGTGAAAGCCTTCAGACATTCAGAGTTCCAAGCTCACCTCATTGGTCCAACATTAAGAATGAGAAACACCAAGACCACCATGAGGCACACTGCTCTCCTTTTGGGTGCTGTTGCTTTCAGCACTGTATTCTGCAGAAAAATGGAGGAAATACATTGCAGTAAAAACTACATTCACAGTGAACAAAAAAACAAACAAAAACGTTCCAACATTTCAACTGTGCACATGCACCCTTATCACCAGGGAAGATCATGTCCTCTCTCACCTCGCTCAGCAGGCCCTCCAGCTGTTTCTTGAGGTTGCCGTTCTCACTCTTGAGTGCTTCATTCTCAGACAACGCCATCTTCAGACGAGCTTCCAGCGAGAGCAAATATTCTTTCTTCTTTTTTCGAGACAGGGATGCTGACTCACGGTTTTTTATCATGCGCTGCTGCCTCTGGGACAACTTTGACTACAGTGAGAATGTGAGAAAAACAGAAACAAGGACATAGTTACTGAAGTTAAGTCCTGTCCAGTAGTTTATCCTTCTTCAACTAAACACATATCCAAACAAGAAAGAGAGGCACTCATTGCACCTATGATGCCTGAGCCACCTGTTGGACTGTAGATCACAGGTTATTCTGACTGGTGTGAATATTTGGTTTAAAAATGGCTTCTTAAATAATATGAGCAATTATTTTCTGTGAAATTATCCAAAAGAGAACACTAGAAACGTCTGGTGCTTCCAAACAGTCAGGTTGCCTTTCTTTCCGTCCAGTATGAACATGCTTTACAGACATCATCAACCCAGCATCACAGAAGATCTACTCACTCACTGCAGTTTCAAAGGTGGACACCGACTGGTGTCACTAAATCAGTGTTCAGCAAAATTTTAAATATGGTCATAACGTCCCTTTCTGTTCCTCAGTTATAGTGCTGCAAAAGTGTTTTTCTAAAACATTATGACATCTCAGGGCAGCTGACCTTTAATCTTCTGTGTATTCTCTTAGATATTTATGGGATACAAGCGTCTGAAAATGTGATGCCACAGTGACCTTGATCTTTGACCGTCAAAAACTAATCTGTTCATCCCCCGTCAGTCCAATCAAAAATTGAGGATGGACATGGACATTTCTGGGAAGCTAAACATCATTTTACAGTCAATTTTATATATGCATATGTTACATAAATTAATTCATATTTAATGGCATTTTATTTCACATTTAAGTGTTCCCACATCTGCTCTGTTGATTTCTTGAACCAGCACCCACTCATTAACACGTGTGATATATTGAAAAATACAGAGGAAGGAGAGGTGTGAGAAGGCAGACGTTCCACATGTAGAGGTTGGCATGAGAAAGCAGAAATAAAAAAAATAGATGACATAGCAGGAAAGTAAATGCAGCAGGGGAGATAAACTCAACATAAAAGCCAGTGCCGACAATGTTATTCTCACCCGGAGACTCTCTCTGCTGCTGGTGCTCCAGTTTACTTCAGTGATAGAATAATAAACAGACACATTAAGGATGTGTTGCGAGATTCATGACAATTCTTCATCAAATCGCAGCATTAACATCGTTCCAAAGAGCCCCTAAGTGTACGCCTTAAGTAAAAATATTTACACCAGGATCCTCTCGGGGGTTAAAAGGTCACCTTCAATGTCTCTGTTCTATATGTGTGTTTAGAGAATGTGTCACTCATTGATAAATGGGCTCACATCAGAGACACATAAACACAGAAACAGTTTATATGCCAGTGGTCTAAATGTGTAAATTCAAGTATGGCCACAGCCAGTATCCATTGTTTTAACTCTCAAGGTAACCTATAAATAAATACTAAGAGCATTGGCACTCTTCAGTTTAGATTTGTTTATGTGAGACTTTCATACAAATCAAGACTTAAAAAATATAAAAATAAACAAATTAATAAATAAATAAAGACACGCTTCAGCAGTCAGATTCTTTCCACTTGACGTCAGTGAGATGAGAACCAAAATCAGTCTCACATGCAAACCCAAATAGTGCATATCTTAACATGACCTCTCTCAAATTAACACAACCGGTGGCAGCGATTACCCAAACACCTTCATTGTCCATCCAGTCTCCTGCTATCCCTCCACTCCTCCTCTCCAAACACAAACGCCCTCCTAAGGGCAAGTCTCTAAGATCTAATAGCCCCGCTGGTGATTAAGTTATTTGGATCCCTGTATTTGTGTTCTGTCTCCTGAGAAACTCCTCTGTCTCCCAGCCCAGCTCTGGGAGCTGTGCCACTAGCCCGAGCCTGGGAACACTGCAAGTAAGCAGTTACCAGGGAGTGAAGAGCGCGGGGAACTTCACATCTCTTCCACAATGAGGCTAGGGAAGAAAATGTGGGGCAAGGGGCAAAAAAAATGGCTGAGTGGCATTTCTCAATGAAGCCTACTTGAATGGGTGAGATGCTAACAGTGATACTGGTTCACACTCACACCATTTAAATGCCAGTGGGAAATGCAAACAAGCAAAAAAAAAAAAAAAAAAAAAGCCCATTAGCAAAACATGGCTCATATAGCAACAGCTGCAGACAGCTGTTGGTTTACTGATCAGTGCTGTGTGTGAATGTGTCTAATTGCATGATTATGGCAACTCCTGGTCAACAACCCTTCAACAGATGAATACGGACGAAGAGAAGAAAACAAACAGGAGTCTGACTGCCACAGTACAAGGGAGGAAGTCCTCTTTCTATACAGCAGTGCAAAGAATATTCCAGGAAGAAGTTTGTGAATAACCATTAACCCATCCAGATGATAGAGGCTTCCTCTAACAGGTTGGGGTTTAAATGTTTTTTGATTTTACCATGGGTCATAAACCCCCATACCAGTGAATAGGTTCCACAGGTAAAATTTCAGTAAAAGCATGACACAGACAGTTGCTGAGATCACAAGTCTCCCAACATTTGAAGGGATGAACTTAGTAATAACAAAAAAACCCATCTTTGCTAATGCAGGAGGATGCTGGGGAAGTGGGTAGATGAGTTACAGATCTGTGGTAGCCAATGTGGGTGCAATATGTTGAGCTTACGGCAAGCAGAATGATGAACCCCATGTCACTCGCAAAGTGTGCTGCAATGGTGGGAGTGGATCAGAGTTATGGCAGTTTTAGAATTATTATTTTAAAAAAAAACAAAACAGCCTAAAGCTAAAGTTGCTGCGTATGTGATTAACTGTGCTGTGTTTCTCTGAGACTCTGAGGCAATCCTAAATAAGTATCAGTGTGTTATATATACACTCATTGGCTACTTAATTCAATTGCAAATATCTAATCAACCAATATCTATCAATGTAAGAAACTCAATACATTTAGGCATGTAGACATGTTCAAGACAATCTGCTGAAGTTCAAACTAAGCATCAGAATGAGGAAGAAATGTAATGTATGTTTGAATTTGGCATGGTTGTTGGCGTCAGACGAAGCATTTCAGAAACTGCTGATCTACTAGGATTTCCCCACACAACTATACTACGGTCTACAAAGAATGGTCCCAAAAAAAGAGAAAATATCCAGTGACCACCAGTTCTCTGGGTAAAAATGCCTCGTTGGGGGGCGCCCGGGTGGCTTAGTGGTTAAAGCTGGCGACCTCATACATATGCCGTGTTTTTTTGTGGGTGGCACAGGTTCGAGTCCTGGCCTGTCCTAATTTCCTGTCTCCCCTCTACTGCACATAAAGCTGCTGAGGCTAAAAAAAAAAAAGCCTTGTTGTTGCCAGTGGACAGAAAATACTGGTCAGACTGCTTCAAGCTGATAGGAAGGCTACAGTAACTCAAATGCTGGTCAAATGACAACCAAGGTATGCAGAAGAGCATCTTTGATAGCACATTACGTCAAACCTTGAAGAACATGGGCTACAACATGTCAGCTACAAACAGGAAACCGAGGCTACAAAACTGGACAACAGAAGACTGGAAAAAATGTTGCCTGACCTGATGAGTATCAACTTCTGCTGCAAAATTCAGATGGTAGGAAGGTATGGAACTATCCTCCCTTGTTTCAACAATTCAGGCTGGTGGTAAGGGTGTGGGGTGATATTTTCTTGGCACACTTTGGGCCCATTAGTACCAAGTGAGTATGCAACAGCCTACCTGAGTATTACTGCTGACCGTATCATTCCCTTTGTGACCACAGTGTGCCCATCTTCTGACGGCTGTTTTGGCCAGACCTGGTTGCTTGAACATGACAGTGAGTTCAGTGGGATGTCTGGAATGTAATGTATTGGAATGGGATATTTGCATTCATGGAAGTACAGCCTGCAAATCTGCAGCAACTACGTGATGTTGCTGCAGCCAACCCAATGCTAGTAAGAAAATATTTTGATGCCAAAAAAAAAAAGAAAAAAAAAGAGAGTTAAACTTAAGACTGCATAAATGTCTGGGCTAACTGTAGGGGACCACCAGGGCTTCCTGTGCTCCCTGCCTGTAAATGCACCCATCCTACTGATAGGAGGATTTGTTGAGGCCTGCAATTTCAGGCTGAACTGTTTTTCCTTGCACACACACACACACAAACACACACGCGCATACACACAAAGCTAAATCCCTTGCTGTGTAGGAGCCCATTACATTACACTGACCAAATCCCTGATGGCTATTTACAGCTGTCGCTCTGCACAACACCTGTTTGAAGAATGTAATCCTTAGCAGCCGTTTCACATCCAGGCTTATACAGGCTGAAATACAGTAGAGCGACACACACACACAGACCTACTGTATATACAACATGCGGCAACACCTGGCACAGGCACGTCATTTTTAACAGGCATTTTACACACCCGCTCGTCTACCAAAACCACCACTCTGCTGCAGCCAAAACACAGTGAGTGAACACATCTGCAGTACACATACACTCTCATGGAGAGTCGAACAGCTCACATTCTTTTTAGTGTGCCACAAAAGAACTAAGTTCAATGAAATTGCTATAAATATTCTTTACTAAAATATGTATATAAAATGCACCAGTTGTCCTCTAAGAAGCCATTCAGAGGTCCTTTTTAAACTTCCACTACTTTTTTCTTCAGCAATACATACTGGTTCGTTAGGTAT